>PVIY010007088.1:0-83889 GCA_004026745.1 Myrmecophaga tridactyla
AGAGAGGGGTAGGGTGGTGAGACTGCTCGTTGTGTTGGCTGGAGAGAGGGGCCACATCTGAGCAACAAAAGAGGCTCTCTTGGGGGTGACTCTTAGGCCTAAATTTTAAGTAGACTTGACCTATCCTTTGTGGGGTTAAGTTTCATATGAACAAACCCCAAGACGGGGGGCTCTGCCTATTGCTTTGGTTGCCCACACTGTTTGTGAGAATATCAAGAATTCAACTGGGGGAAGTTGAATTTCTTCCCATTCTCACCACTCCCCAAAGGGGGCTTTGCAGATACTTTTCCACTCACTGATCGAATCACTCTGGGAGTCATCGGGGCATCACTCTCGACAAACTAACAAAATCTCATGTCCTACCTGAGATTCCAAGTACTTATGGCATTCAATCAAACTATCTACATAAGTTATATTAGGAAATGCACTAGTCAAAATATTAATTTTGTAACAAATAAACATTTTTTGCTTTAGTCTCACACAGAAGGTGACATTTTAAAATATTAATTACCATCTATTTTCAGTACCTTGCAATAATGACATT
This sequence comes from Myrmecophaga tridactyla, assembly GCA_004026745.1. Lineage (NCBI taxonomy): Eukaryota > Metazoa > Chordata > Mammalia > Pilosa > Myrmecophagidae > Myrmecophaga > Myrmecophaga tridactyla. The sequence goes on from PVIY010007088.1 coordinate 545, forward strand.
CCTTTGTTCTTCCTCACGCAAAAACATTTTTAAAATTGTACCTTGTACATTTCACTGTTATTATACACTCTAGGCATTCCTAGTCACAATGTTATTTTATTATTTAATTTCAGGTGAATTTCTGGAATTCCAGTCTTCTCCATAATATAAATGCTAGTTTTTAAAACATCCCAAACAAAATATGACATGCATTGTCAACTTGATGCTTTAGATTTTCATGTGTTTCTCCTCCACTGATTTGGAGATTCCAAAATTGACAGAAGTTTGAGGCTATGACATTGGTATGGAGGAGATATATGATGTTTTCATCTATTACAGGGCACTTAAGATGTTGGATCCAGTATTAGAACTTCTACTTACATGTTTTTTAAAACCCCATACTACTTTTATTTTTCTGCATGTGCATTATAAAAAGCATGGCATATTATGCCCTGAGAATACATGACACTGCACCTCAAACCTTGTGTTGGTACGGAAGCTCAATCAACAAGGTTTAAAGACCATTTCTTTGGACAAATACTGCCTGTTACTTGGGTCTAACGGGCAGAAATTTTAAATATTTTGACATTTACATATTCATGAGTTGAATATTTATTGAGCACCTACTGTTTGCCATTGACCATGCTAAGTGGCTAGCTGTTCATATGGGTTCATAAAATAAATATCTACCTTGTGCTTTCCAAATGGGAAGTTGTAAGTTTACATGGTACATTGTTGGGAAACACCAAACACATGGTCACAATGATAGAGTTTATTTACGTTGAATCTGCCTCTCTTTACTTGAGTGGTTTGGATCCTTTTGCCTCCACTGTTCATTGCAAACACATGCATGATTGGCAAATTGATAAATGTGGGGTAATCAAATATAAAGTATGTGTCTGAAAGCAAGTGATGAAGAAAACTTTCATAGGACTATTAGGGAGAAAACTTATGCCTGGTAGGTTTGGCACTTTATGGTTGGCTGGCTGACAGCTGGTAGAAGAAAGAGTAAAAGATAAGAGAAGAACTTCTAGTTATCCAAGTTACTTATGTAATGCTTATATGAGGCAGAAAGTGGATGGCATTAGCCAAAGCAGTGTATGGACTCCTCTTAACATAAATTATACATCCATGTTGGGGAGGCTTACATCCCATTGGAAATGTGGCCTCCAAAGTCTGCTTTGATGAATGTTTATCATGACTAACAGGTGGCATCTTCAATTTGAAGTCTAAACCATATAACATATTCAGAGCAAGGTTGGTGGAACCTGTGGGGAGGGTGAGAAAGAGTAAAAGAGAGAGGATAAGGTGGAATAGTTTTCCTGATTCTGAGATCAAGAATGCAAGTTATCAGAGATACAACCACTATTCAAATAAGCGTTTTGTTCACCTATTTTATAGGGAGTGATTAGAAATATAGGGACAATTGGGTCTGGTGTAGGACATTGTTCAGAGTAAGGGGAAAGATAGGTTAAAGACTTTGATTTTGGGCTCTCAGTAATGGCACATATTTAGGGCAGATCCCTAGAGCACAGGACAGAAGGGCTTGACTGGGCTTGCTGGTCATTACTGCCCTCCCCACCCTCTCTTATTTCCAGCCTAATATGGCCAGGCATATGTATCCCAGTTTGTCAGGTAATTTTAAATAACTTTCAGTCAATTGTGAAGGGGAATCTTTGACCTTGGAACTTACCACTGTGCAAGGTTGTTGTGAAACTCATTTCTTGTTGCTTTCCAATAGTTACACAGGATTAAAAGGGCTCCTGAAAATGAGGGACAGAATGATTCAGAATCTCCCCAGGGAATCCTATGGAGATTTGCATCACAGGAATAGACTGAGTTGGGTTTTTGGAAATGCATACTAGAGAACTTCAGGAAGAGGTGAACCTGATTTAGAGATAATATCCCCAAATAAGTTGAGGACAAGCAGATCCCGGATTTGACTCTTTAAGATTGGATCTGGAAGTAGGAAAACAATCCCAGCAGTCCTGCCTGAGGTTACAACCCACCCAGCGTCCCTGAAGGGTTATGCAGGAATCCCAGGAAACCATGAGGCTTGGGCAGAAGGAAACCTCAAGTCAAGAAACTTTGCCTTTGAATAGAATAATTCTGTGCAATTTAGTGATACTTCTCTGAATTTTCACTTTGTTGGTTTCTCTATATTCTTCAGGGAATATTAGTCACGGTTATTTTGCAACCCCCTTGGTCACCAAGACTATAGGTACATAATTTTACAGCTGACCCCAGCAGGAGAGCATGTAGGTTATTCAGTAGTCAAAGAACAGTTGTCAGAAAGCTAAAGTCAGACCAACCCATTCAATATATTCAGTCAGCAAATATTTATTGAGCACCTACCATGTGCCAGACACAGTTCTCAGTGCTTGTAATGCATCAGTGATCAAAAAAATTAAACAAACAAAAAATGTCCCTACCCTTTTGGATCTTACACCTAGTGAGGTGTCAAGGAAGCTGACAATGTATTCATGATGCTTCAAGAGACAGAGTAAACAGTGAGTCAGGAGATGAGAACAGGAACAAAGTCTAAGACAGTCCACCCACTCTGTACAGGTTCGAAAGATTTATGTACCCTAGAAAACCCATGTTTTAATCCTGATCCATCTCATGGAGGCAGCTGTGTCTTTTGATCTCTATTCAGTACTGTAGGTTGGAAGCATGATTAGATTATCTCCATGGAGATGTGATATGCCCAGTTGTGGGTATTAACCTTTGATTAGAGGGACATGTGACTCCACCCATTCCAGGTGGGTCTTGATTAGTTTACTGAAATCCTTTAAAAGAGGAAACACTTTATGGAGAAAGCTTTAGAGTCATGGCAGAGCCACAAGAACCACAGAGCCCAAGCAGCCAGAGACCTTTGGAGATGAAGAAGGAAAATGTCCCTGGGGTTGCTTCCTGAAACAAGAAGCCTGGAGAGGAAGCTAGCAGATGTTGCCATGTTCGCCATGTGCTCTTCCAGTTAAGAGAGAAACCCCGAACTTTATTAGCCTTTCTTGAGTGAAGGTAACCTCTTGTTGTTACCTTAATTTGAACATTTTTATAGACTTGCTTTTATTGGGACATATTCTCGGCCTTAGAACTGTAAACTACCTGTTCTATTTCTGGTATTTTGCATTCTGGTAGCTAGCAAACTAGAACACACTACAAATTGTATATCTCAATGATACCAGAGTAAATAGGTGAGAACAGGAACAGAGTCTAAGACAGTCCGCACACTCCAAATTGCATATCTCAATGAAACATGACCATAATGATTCTATTCATGGCCACTTCTGCTTATAGAGGAAGAACAGATGTAGACAGAGGAATTGAATCAGACAAATCTGGATTAAAATCCTGGCTCTAACCATCTACTAGCTCTATAACCTGGTCAATTGATTAAACTCTCTTTGCTTTAGATTCTTCATCTATACATGAGCATGGAAATACATACCTCATCTATCATAGTAGAAATTCAGTAATGAAACATACAAAATACTCAGTATGTGCCTGGCATGTGGAAAAAATTCAATAATTAATATTTTTCTTCTTTTATCTTTAACAAACACAGTTGTGTATGACGATTACAATATGATTATATAACTTTCTCTCATACTTTTTGGGGACAATGTATACCATGTTTATAATTTTGAGGTAATAGAGGAGACAGTGGTTTGGGTGAATTATTTGATCATGAATTATTCTGATCTATATTTATCAGATAGTCTTCTGAAATAACCTTGATTAATCTGAATCCTTCTTTCCATTTCAGCCACCAACTGATGTTTCTGCTATTGACAGAACATTTATATTGTCTTTTATTCATTTGATTTTTAATGAAAATGCTTCTTAGTGGAATGACTGAAGTGAAACAACAACAAAAGAAGTATCCACAGAATGTAAAAGGAGAGAGTAGATGTCTGATGATCTTAAATGTGTCTCTGCACTCAGGTGGCAACAAGGTAGTGAGCTCTAGTTCAAAGCTGAAGCTTAAAATGAGCAATTTCATGGGTCTGCTGACTCAATTGAATGAAGTAATGTCTACAGAAAGCAGAGCATTTTGCTTGGCAGGTAGTTGGTACTCAGTTTTTCTCCCTTCACTCCTGGTAATACCATGAAATAAAACTCAGCTTTCAATAGATCGTACGAGTAGAAGAGGCGAGTTTGAAAATCCATGATTTTATAATGGGGCTGGGCAAATCCCAACTTCATATGGAAATGAGGAACTTGTGGAACAAAAGAGCTATGTTCGTTAGTAACCCTGCTATCCTTGCAGCTAGAAAGAAATATTTTTCTTAAGTGGCTGGAGCTTGTCGCTCGACTAGATACATCCTATTTATGGTGACTTTCTCTAAAGCTCATGATTAATGTGGGCTTTTAAAAATTGTTTTCCTTTGTGTTATGTAAATAGGGTTTCTCTCCAGTATGGCTGAATGCTGGTTTTAATTAAATTTAGGAAGGAAGAGGAGGGGGGTGGGTAGCCTGACAAAGTTGAGGAGCATCAGTAAGAATCACAGTTATGTTTGGAGCATGACATTTGAAAATAGAGTAAATAATTATGAAAAGAAGGAACTCTCCAAATGAGAAAATAATGAATATATTTAAACTCTCTCATATAGTTCCTGTTTTGGCTTAAGACAAGATTCTTGCTTTAGAGAGGATTGTTTTCTTTAAACAAACAAACATTAGCCTTATATATTTTATACATACCACTCCATGACCCACCTTTCTTTTGTTTTATTTTCCTAAGGAAAAAAAGTCACTTTTTCATGAGAGTCAATTTTGCTATTTAATTAATTATATATTTAAATTTTCTACTTTGGCTATAAAATAATTGAAATTTGGACTATCGCTAAACTGCACTCGGCTAAAGGTAAGTATGATATGGTGATGAAGCCATATTATTTTTAGCTAAAATTTACCTTTATTCAGCAAACTCTTTTCTTACAAGTACAAATTAGTGGTGTAACCAAGAATACTTAGAGAAAAATTGTTATCAAGAACTTGAATATGACAGTTAGAAACTAGTCTTCCTCAGAGCAGGTCTCTTAAGAGCAGGTAAAACATGAATGGAAACACTCTGAGACAAACTTAAATTATTGTGGGTATTTGAAAGCCATAAAACAATATTTCTTCAAAAATATTTCCTTATCTAGATTAATTTTTCATGGTTTCAGGCTTGCCTTTCTTTCAGCGAGTTCCAGTAAGTAAAGTTGGTCTGCATTCTAAATCATTCCTGAATGTTCTGACTCCCAATTTCCAATCAATGGCGTCTGCCTGGCAGTTTGTGTTTTTGCAGGCAGCTTCTCACCTGAGGCAGAAAGCAGTCTTACTAGTAAGACTGATTAACTCACTCTCTGAAATATGATTAGGGTTAAAAATGTGCATTTTTTAATGGAAAGGAAAACTCTAAATTTAAGGCAATCATATGCTGCTTGTGGTGAGGTCAAACAGTGAGTAGATTATGGGGTGAGGGTAAAGAAGAAGAGAGGAGGAAGATTTATGCGCTCCATGGTATTTGAAACCAACTTAAAACTGGCCCCTAGAGTCCAGAGATTTACATATTGTGCAGCTTGAGAAAATGGGAATGTGGAATTTTTTTTAGAGAAACCCTCAAACATGCTTATGATGAGCTTTCCTGGCCAATAGACCCCCTGATTAATTAAAAAGAAGAAAAGGGATAAAAAATTGATATAGAAAAAGCCTAATTAGCCTGAAAGAAAGAACCATTTGTCTGTTGGTAATTGCATAGTGTTTAAAGGCACATACTCAAGTATTTATGAAGCTTTGTGAGTTTCTTAACTTCCCTATGTCACATCATTACAAAGAAATCATACACATGCTCAGTGTACAAGAATTTAACCCCATGCACTCTGTCAAAGAGGAGGGGGAGAGAAAAATAATTTGAATTGTGAGGATGATTCCATATGCCATTCCATGCAGTGAGTATTTTCCTCAGAATAAGTGTGAGATCAGAGATAAGAATCACCTCCTCCTGCATTTGTTCATAATTGCTGAGATTCTCAAGAGGTAAGCATCTCAACAAACTTAGTGTACTACTAATGTTTAGAGACACAGTGAGTAGTTTCATTAAAGGACACTAAATGCCTAAGATGCTGCTTAGTTGAATCTTAGATGAATGAATTTTAGATGATAAATGAATCTGGGGCTTGACTGAAGAGTGAAGGAGGTAAAATTGGTCATAATTATTGGGGGATGGTATATCTATCTGCTACTAATATGGTATCTTTCTCAGGTATTTTCAGTGAGAATGTAGACTATTTGTGTTTTTTGCCTAATTTACTTTAGAACTTCATCCTTAAGTCAGATATAACTATACTTATGGCTACCTGAAAAAGCAGTTAGGTAGATTCCATGAGAGAATAATGCATATAAAGCCTTTAACAACAAGTTATAAATAGCCTTAAGCCATAAAAGAGCTAATTTGGTTAGAGTTGATATGCCAAGCTTCTCTACCTGATTTGGTGCATTTTTACTCAGTCTAATCCATACACAAGCTAGGAAGGGATGCAATGGTTCTCCTGGCACATGGGCATCTTTTAAGGGCAGAAATCACAGTTGTCACTAGCCCTTTGCTCTCTCTCTTGCCCACTTGCCCATCTCTCATTTATTCCTGAGTTTTTCCATTTCGGGCCTGATTTTTAGGTTTTTGTTTTCATTTTTGTCTACACGATCACCATCTGGACATGTCTAAGTTTTTCTGTATTTGCTCTTTATTCTATTTGAAATAACTCTGAGTTCTTCCTTCTGTTCCCCCTACACCTTTGCTCAGGATAAGTTCCTATTTCATCAGCCTCAGACCTCAGAATCAAAACTCTTTGGGAATCCAGTTGGATGACCCACCCTCAGGCTGTGTCAAAACTCTCTTTGAAGGGGTTCATAGTCCCCAGAATTGGGAACCAGGGGGGTCAGGAGTTCTTTCCTAGAATCATTCAAGGCTGATGTTTTAATTGGGACACAGCTCCTATATTTGGCTGGGAGAAGTAAGAGAACAGATGTTAAAGGTCTGTGTGGGCTATCACCTAGACAGAAAGGCCAGGAGTCCAAAAAAATGGGAAGGGAGCCATGGCCAGCCACAGATAGTGGAATTAGGATGGCAGAAGGTATTGAGAGCACAGGGGAGCCAGGTTGAGGTCAAGGAAAGAAACAAAGTTCAGAGCATAGGCAACTCTGATCTGGGTCTCAGAGGTTAAGTATTTCTCTGGATTAAGTAAGCCACCCTTAAAGTTCCAAATTAAATGCTTCCTCTGCTGCTCTTCCTCCCACTTACAGTGCCTACAGTTGAAGCTGGAAAAAGATGTCTTATTACAATAAGACAAAGTCTTGGAGATAATGTAGCTCAATTGTTTCATTTTCAGATGAGGTACTACCCATAGGAAAAAAATGTTGCACTCCAGCTCACACAGCCATTCAATGGTGGAGTCTGAGCTTGAACTGAAATATCAGCATTTTCAGTCATTCCCTTGTACTTTACAGCCTCCCATGGGTGAGGGCCATGATGATGTTGTGTAGAACCAAACTGAATATAGTGCCATATGCATTGAGGCAGGTAATAAATGCCTCTTGATAGTGGTGGTGAGGAAGATGATGATGATTATAGCCATAGAGCAAATTCCATTTAGATGAAATGAAGTGATACTGTCTGGATAAAAGAGGAAAATGCCATCCTGTTTAATGGAAGAAATGTAAGATAAATTTGGTAATGAATCTTGGAGACTTATCAGGCCAAAAGGTTGCATTTTCTCATTATACGCCCCTTAATGATCCACTTATTACCAATATACAGGAAAAGATATACATATAAACACATATTCCTGAATGTTTGGCTGTTAAGAAATGAAAAAAATACACCTGCTTGAGGGGTTACATACACACACTGTTTCTGTACGAATGATCACATTTGTTCTTTTCCAGCTGGAAAATGACAACTGAAACAAAAGGGTAAAGGATGATTTGACTACACTTACAAACAAAGACAGAGTAGAATAATGGAAGGAAAGCAGGTGAAGTTGGATAGCTCTATGGATCACTAGTGGGTCTATAAGAGGGAATGGATTTATTTGGAAATAGAACTTGTGCCTTTATTTGGGCTATGTCTCTGAAAGTATTCATTTCCTCATTTCTCTGAAAAAAACTCAGTTATCTTAGATACAGTTGATAGCTATCAGGGAAGCTCAAATGATGGTCACATCTATTCACAAAATCCCATGCCCTCCACCCACAGGAGTTCTTCTTTGGTTCTTGCTCAGAATTCATTTACCCTTTTGTGACACACAGTCTCAAAAGTTACCTGGTTTTCTAGCTTATTGCTAGGAATTATAAGCATTGCAGCATAAGGAATGAAAGAATGTTTACTGAAAGTCATATTCTCTATAACCACAGCAAATGACACTTGACAAATGGAAAGTAAAGGGAAAGAAAGAAAAACATGAAATAAACAAGATACTTAGGATGAAATAGACCATAGCCAAATGTTGTCATTTAGAGCAGGAACATTCCTACATGTTGCTATACCCGTTGGGAATGTTGTTGATTTATATCTGGTGCTTTGTGGCAGTGATGTCATCTGAAAATTTAGAGGGTTAGATTTGAAAATTTCCAAGGCCCCTCTATCAAAAAATATGTTTCTTAAAAAGTATTCGATGCTATCTTCATAACAAAGACCATACTTGGAAATTATTTTTTTTCCTTCTAAAATATCTTTACCACTTTGAAGCATTTGTTTCACTTATCTGGAAAATGTCTTCCTGGGAACCCTGCTTCCATGCCGCTGCCCCACTGATGAGGCACTGCTTTGGTGCCACCAGGTTTCGAGTCCTGCCTCTACCGTTTATCAGTGAAGATCTTGGGCAAGATATTGCCCACTGATGAACCCTAGTTTTATAACTTGTAAAAACTATAAAGTTTTTACAAGTTATAAAACTGGTATCATTTTCATTTTCTAGCTCTAATTCCCCATAAATCTCTATAAATGGGCCTTATTCTCTACTACATAATCTCATAAAATATCTTAGATCCTCTTTGTATTGTGGCAGCAGATGAATAAATTAATTTTATTCATTAATTACTGTGCAGTAATTAATACTGTGCAGATATGAAGGGTAAATTTTAGGGGGCAGTAGTTTTGGAGGGGCTCCTCAATGGTAATAAAGATGTCTGCATGTCAAGACATTGCCATCAGCAGAGTTATGTTGTGGTCCCCATCCCAATTACTTGCTGTCCCTTTCATTCAAGGCATATATCCTTTCATCTAACCCTTTTCAGTGTATATGATAATTTTGCAAACTTCTCCTTTGGCTAACAATTAGGTTGTGAGATTAGTACTAAGTGCTTTATTTCACATATGAACCATGAGCTTCTTAGGATTTAAATAACTTGCCCACGTTTAATTGGTCCTAAAGGAAAATAAACTTGAACCTGAGACTTATATTCCAACTCTAGTAGTATCTCTATTCAGTAATACTGCCTCACAGACCACAACTGATGACTGACAGTAGAGTTGTTAATAATTTGAGAAAAGACTGGTCTTTGGAGACATGTGAGCTTGTTGATGCTTTAGGGAATTGGGGAAATATAATGAAACCCTGAAATCAGGTGCAAAATTCACAGTAATTCAGATAAAAAATGGTATCAAAGCTTTATTTTGCTGAATAAGCCCTTCATCAATAGGTAAGTTGATGGTACAAAGAAAATTGTGAGAAAATGCTTTAAGTCCTTAAAGAGAAAAATCTGTTTTCAAACATCATTAAACCCGTTTGAAAACATCATTCCCATATTTAAAAAATACGAATAACAAGTATAAGTCAGTTTCACCCAGTTTTAAGCAAGTCTGCCAGATTGTTAAAGGGCTTCAATGTGTGGACTGTGTTGGCTTGGCCAGTGTGGCATTTGATATAACAAAGTAGCCTTTTTTAATTGAAAATAGCACATCTTTTATCTTTTACGTGTTTTTTCATTAAATCAAACAATCCATTCTCCCTACAAAAAGGAAGGAAAGAAGAAAAAAAAAAGAAAGTAAATTAATATTTATTGAGAGTATACACAGAAACATATACTTTGCTAGTCACTTTTATATGTTATCTCAGTTTAATCCTAAAAATAATCTTTTGCATTAGGTATTGATTATTCTTCTCATTCAAATGGGTGAGCTTTCAGAGGTTTGTACCTTACATATTCTAGAAGGTATTTGTGATAGTATGTGAAGGATTAGGATCAGAGGTCACAAACTTCCCAAAGCCATATTTTATTTGGCCTGCAATATTGTTTTAAAAATTGCAAGCTAATTTCTTTCTAAAAAAATCAGAAGCTGTAGCAACACTGGGTCTATATCCAGAATGACAACAAGTGGCTGTAGCAGGGCAGTGCCTGTCCTTCCAGCAGCCTGGGATATCTGATTTGCCAGAATCACCCTGTGGCTTGCCTGCTTGGCGACATTGCCTATCTCCTCCCTGACAACAGTTGAATGGAGACTTCTAAAATGATGAGATTCTTCCATGTGGACTCCAAGAACTCAAGTATATTAATTTGTTGAGAAGGAGGTTACTTGATATGATCAAGTATATTATTGTTCAGTTGAAAGTAAAAATGAATGGAAAATAATTGTGTGGGTTATCTTCTGAGGTCAGTAGAGTCTAATGGGAATCAGCCTGCCTTCTTGCTTCTGTTGCAGCAGGCATCGAAGACCCTCCCACCCTCCTCCATTCCTCCCTGCCTGCCTTCAGCAAGCATTATAAAAGCAGTATGCATGTGTTCAGCACTGGGAGAGAGATATAGACGTGACTATTGGTGCCTGCCCTCCAGGAACGTATAACCTGGAGGGTATAAAACACAGAGGAACTTAATTACCATAAAAAAAGGATAGAGTGAAATAAGCTATATAGTAGAAGAACAAGCAAGCACCCTAGGGGTGTATAGGATGGGCTGACATAGTGTTTGTGTGGTTCTTTATAGCTAAGGTGTCAGTTAATTATGACCGGCTGAAGGTTGGGTAGAATTTTGATAGGTGAAGATGCAAGTGATACTATCAGCTCAATCACTAAAATGTATTTGTAGAATAAAATTAATTTATTCATCTGCTGCCACAATACAAAGAGGATCTAAGATATTTTATGAGATTATGTAGTAGAGAATAAGGCCCATTTATAGAGGTTTATGGGGAATTAGAGCTAGAAAATGAAAATGATACCAGAAGACAAATTTGTTCACGAAAATTTTCCTGTAAGATGATGACAAATTTATATCAAGCCTCATAGCTGTAAAAGCAAAGGGAATGTATGATTCAAAAAAATAGTTCTTTAGTATTAAGTTATTGGTGTAGAAGTTTTTTCTGAAATTCTTTTTGTTCCCTCATATTTTTGTTGTATCCTATTTCTGTACAAACTGAGATTGGTTCAGCTTCTTCATTTAAGAGTTAACTGAGTACTTAAAAAATTACAATACTTGTTGGAGATATTTCAGAAACCAGCACTTAAATAACTTATTTATTTAAAAAAAACACTTTAATTTTACTTAAAACTATACATTATATAATTTTCTCAGTTACATTGATAATAATGATAGTAATGGTTATTAAATGCTTATTACAGGTCAGGCACTGTACTAAGAGTATTGCATATATTGTGTTATGATTTAAATAATGACACATATACTTCTACTTTCCCTATTTTACAAGGCATAGAGAACTTAAATAACTCCAACAAATACAATTAGCTTAGTCTTGTAATTGCATTTATTTCCATTTTGATTTCTATTAGGAAACAAAATCGCAGCACCACAGCAAAGGCTTCAGGCAATAGGTAGGAGGGATTGGATATTGAAGATGAGGTAGTGGCAGGGGGAAAGCTCACATTTTCTCATTTCTGGCTTATATAACTAGAAAGACTGTGAGGCTAAGCACTGAGATGCTAATGATGAAAGTAGTCTAGAGCAAAGTTTATCAAACCTTTTCTATAAAGGGCCAGATAGTTAATATTTTAGATTTTGTTGGCCTTTTTTTTTTTTTGGTCACAACTTCTCAACACTATTTTAGCACAAAAGTAGACATAGACAATACATAAGGAAATGAACGTGGCTGATGTTTTAGTTTTCCAGCTGCAAAAACAAACATCATCCAATGGTTGGCTTAAACAATGAGAACTTATTGGCTTACAGTATTGAGACTACGGGAAGTCCAAAACTAAGGTGTCAGCAAGGCTCTGCCTTCTTCCTGAAGACTGTGGTGTTCTGAGGCTGTCTGCCAGGGACCTTTGGTTCTTGGCTGCCAGGGACCCTTGGTCCTTGGCTTTTCTTTCACATGGTGACATTTTCTGAGTGCCATTGATTTCCAGCTTCTGGCTGCTCCCCCTGGCTTCTTTCTCTGTGCCCTGCTCTCTAAGGCCTTCTGTAACAGAATTAAGACTCATCCTCATTCAGGTGGGCAACACCTTAACTGAAGTAACCTCATCAAAAGGTCCTACTTGCAATGGGTTCACATCCACAGAAATAGATTAAATTTAAGAACATGTTTTTCTGGGGTACATAGCTCCAAGCCACCATGGATGTGTTCTGAGGTACAGAAGTAGTGAAGGCTATATTTCCCCTTGTCTACATACAATTTTCATGTTATCCCAGCGTGTGTATTTTTCCTTATTTTATTGATGAAGAAACCATTACTCATGCACTTTAAGGGCCTTGCAGAAAGTCAAAGACTTATCAAGATGAAACACCAGTTTGAAGCTCTGTCTTTTGGCTGCATAAACATTACTTCTATAACGTGGGTGTTTCAAGGAGAGTCTTATTTCCATCTATGCAGAACTTGTAATGTGAAAAAGTATTTGTATTTTTTGGATGACCTCCCTCACTGTACCTATTTGTAATTCAAACCCTGTTTATGTTGTTTATACTTCCATCCATCCATCCATCCATTCAACTAATATTTATTGAGAATCTCTTTTATGCTAGAAATGGCATTAGTCCCTCCTCTCAGATATTAAGGGAGGCCAATATCAAGTAAATAAGAAAAGAAATATTACCTTGCTACGATCATAGTAAGAGTGGTGAAAGAGAAGTACAACAAGTGCTCAGAATCTGCGATAGGGACATATGATCCAGTCTGTGGAAGTCATGGAAGGCGTCCTCCAAATAAGGGATAATTAAGCAAAGAATTAAAGGATAAGGAGGCTTTAAGGAGGTGAAGAAATTTGACACAGTAGAGTTAGTTTTCCATACTGAAGAACCAGAATATGCAAAGGCCCTGTAGCAGAAGGAACACATGTCTTTTAAGGGGATGGGAAAAAATCAAGAGTGGTAAGATCAAGGAAGATAAGGTGGAAGTGTAAGACTCAGACCAGGGCCATATTAAACTTCAGGTTATCATTTGAGATGACCTTCCCTCAGAGTGCCTATTTACTACAAAAATGAACGAAGGCATTAAAATATTTAAATAGAGGGGCAATATGATCCAATTCAATTTTCATTTGGAAAGATCACTTTACTGAGTGTGGGGACAGTGGATTGAATATAAATAAGAATGGATGTGGATCATCAATTAGAAGATCTGGAAATCCTGGTGGCGGTGTAGAGAAGTGGGGTGTGGGGGTGCAAGTGGCAAAATCAGTAGAATGGAAGTGGACTGGAAGAGGGAGTTGAGCAAGTGGATTTATCAAGGATGTCACCTGGTTTTCTAGAGCTGAAAGGCTGGTGGTTCATTCACTTAACAGGAATATTCTTCTGGGATGGTTTGGATGATAGTAGGGATCAGACGATTGACATTTTATGTTTTGAATCTGACATGACTTTGAGATGTCAAGAAACACTGTCATTTGGCATTTACAAGATAGCACTGTTGAAAGGAACAATCTAAAATGAAAATTTGTGATGGATGCCTGGTAGCTAGACTCACCCAAGGTGTACCTACATTCTTACCTCAAATTTTCAAAATTCAATTTTGTTATTTGTTAAGCTAACTTGTTAAGTTACAACTTATGTCTGATAAGATAAAGCCTAAAATTGATGGGGTGGAAATAAAGACTTTCCATCTTAGGGAACTGTCTAATGAATATAGTGCAAAAATTATATACTTTTAGTTTTTGGAACAAAATTTCATTTTCTTAGCTAAGTGAAATTAAATTTATCCCAGCTCACACTTGATATTCAAGAAAAAGCATTACCATTCACCCAGAGCATACTGCAAGTCTGTTAGATTGTGAGGCTGAGAACTGGAGAGAAAGTTTTGAAATCTGCCTTGTATAAAAGGGCTTGTTGCTTGTTTGTTTATTGTGCATCTTTCTCACTTTATGCCTCATCTTTGCCTGAAGCCACCATCAGGAATGAGATGTTGCAGTTGTTATTTTCTGGTGAAGCATGTAAAAGTAAACATGAGCTAAATGCACATTTATGAGATGTTTGGAAGGTAGTTGCTGCAGCTTTGCATCTGATTTTACTTATCCTTTGCATACCCTCACTGTGGCTCTTTTCTACACCCACCACTGTAGCTATCAGTAACTCTGCTTTATGCATTCATAAAAAAATCAGGTCAACCAAAAGAGTAAATTGGAAGAAAAACACCCTGCCTCTTGGAGTTACAGATATTAGTTCCAACCTTCCACAAACTGTGATCTCAGAAATAGTCTCTTGATCATTTAATTTCACCATAAATTACAATAGGAGCTTGCTTTAGATTTTCCCTAGAATCACGTATCTTAGGATGAGAAGCTACTTAGAGCCATTTAGGCCGATCAACACTACACACGCACACACACACACACACACACACCAGCAATAAATGTGGCAATATAAGGAAAGGTTCTGGGATGGACTACCCAAATACTTAGAACAGCACCTGGCGCACAGCAGGTACTCAGTAAATATATGAACAGATGAATGAATAACAAGTGGTCATTGTCTACTTTTGAAGACTGTTGGGTTAGAGAACTCATTCCATTTTTCTATTCATTTTTTTCATTTTATTTTAAGACTGACATGTCTTCCTTATATTAAAGCCTCCTTTAGTGTGAAATCAATAAATGTTTGTTGAATTGCTTCTCCAAATTTAAAAACTTCGAAAATTTCTAGCAGCTGGTCTTATTCCAACTCTGGGACCATCTAGAACAATTTTGGTCTTGTTTCCACATCTCAGTCCTTTAAACACAGAAGATAACGCTTAAATTTCTAGGGTATCCTCCACCTTCATTTGTTCCAGCTAACATTTCTAATTATTAAGCTCGTATAAACCCTAATAGTAGGCTGTAAGCACTTTAAAACTAAAATGTTCCTGTAGGAAATTTGAGTTCTAAGAAGAGCTTACAGAATCTTAATCAATATGAGTGTTCCAACCCTAGCCAAAGAGCCTTTACTTCATTACTTTTTATTAATATTGCTACCTATCTTATCCCAAGGCCCTTAGTTAGAAACATCTGCATGGCAATTCATTCCTCTTCACAAGGGGAATTTTATTTTATACGTGAAAAACTTGCCAAGCTCTCCCTTGAGCAGTGGACCTTGCTGGGGTTGGGAATACACAATGAATGGAACAACTTTGTTCTGGGGAGCTCACAGCCCAGCAGAGGGAACAGGCCTTTAAGTAGTCACAAGGTGATGGAAGACACTGAATTAGAAATCCTTACCAAGTGCTATGGTTGTTAAGAGAAGGGAGAGACTGATTGCCTAGGGAAATAGGGAAGGAATCTCACAAGAGGGGATCCTTGAGCTGAGCCCCGAAAGATTAGTGAAAATGAGCCAAGAAGGGCACTTTAAGTAAAAGAGTGAAAGTAGCATATAAGAGCATATGTATTCTAGTATTAGGGAGAAAGCCAGTGTTGCTAGAATCCAGATACTCCCAGCCCATATTGAGAGTGGTGTTTAGAAGTTGGCAGAGTCCTTACCTTCATGCTGAGTGTTGCTTCCCAAGATCCCACTCTTATTCCTCTATATGAATCTAGTACTCCTGGCAGGGCCATTGCACTGTCCTTCACATAGGGTATTATAGGTGTTACTCCTTGTGCCTATACCTAAGGCAAGGATGACATATACCTGACCTTCTGTTTGAAGAAAGAGTCTTTTTTACACATTTTTGTGGGTTCTCAACAGGCAACAGAGCAGTGGACAATTCTACATGCTATTGGAGTACTGTTGTGTCAATGCTTGCAAAACATTTTATTTATATTTAAGTTATATCATTGAAATAATCTGAAATTGAATGAGAAAGAAGCATCTTTTGGTGACTCCTTGTATTAACTTAATAGATTTGGAGGCAGAGAGTATATTTTTCTTTTTCGTTCAGGACAACTATATCTTAAAATATAAAGGTGACATTCCAAATTTGGTGACTCTCATCTTTGTAATTTTATGAACCACTTTTTTCAAAGTGTTTATCTATTTTCTTTGTTCTATAGAGTTTTTAATTTTCACTGAACTTTTATGGAAAGCACCATTGCCACCCAGCTTTCCTAGGCTTTCCACTTCATTTTTTCGTTTTAGAATAAAATACCAGCTATTCTGTAGTCTGACAATTCAGCACACAAAAAAGGATTTTCAGCTCAATCTTCAGAACACTACAGAGGGACAGATTTATGTGTCAAACTAAATATGGGATGGTAGAAATGTATATTAGCTCACAGGCCTCTCATGCATACATTCTCTGTTTTGCTTCCTTTAGGTCCATGGCCTTTACATTTCCCTACCTCTATGGATCTGGATTTAAACCAGCCT
This sequence comes from Myrmecophaga tridactyla, assembly GCA_004026745.1. Taxonomy (NCBI): domain Eukaryota; kingdom Metazoa; phylum Chordata; class Mammalia; order Pilosa; family Myrmecophagidae; genus Myrmecophaga; species Myrmecophaga tridactyla. The sequence goes on from PVIY010007088.1 coordinate 17,228, forward strand.
AGTCTTAAGCCAACCTTTCAATTTCTCACAGGGCAGATGCCAGCTTGGGTTGAACTAAGCCTTTTCACCCTTAAGGAAACTGTCCCTGGGTCTTCAAGCCCATAGGAAAGAATCCAAGTAACACAGTTCTTTCCACACTGAGGAATCTGTTAGGAAAGTTGACATGTGTAATGAAATGGGAGCATTTCCAATCCATTGAGCCCTGTAATTTTTTGCATGACTATGATCCTGAGAGTCATCATTTTGTTCTTTAATAGTTACCAAGATTAGCTGTTCTCAAATACGTGGTGCAGTGATTGATGATATGCTGTTTGCAGAGGTATCAAATGGGAGCTTGCTAAAAGTAGATTCTTAGGTTCTTTCTAATCAAAGTGATTCAGATTCTGCAAATTTGGGCTGAAGTCAAAAATATGTACTTTTGGAAATTTCCCTCATGTTTTCCCTTCTGGAGCCAAGTTTGGGTACCAGAATTTTTTGAACTTCTTTAAATCTCAGTAATGAAGAAAATCATCTCCTGGCGGTAAATGAATCTTTTGGGAGACATGTTAGCTCTTCCAAATCAATTTTCTTTAGAAGAAAGTCATAATGTGTCTCAAATTATATTTTGCAATTAATTTCCAGTTTTATTACATGGTTTTAGAAAACAAAATATGTGCACTTAATTCTTTGCAGAATTTATTGAGATTTTTCTTTGTGACCTAGTACATGATCACTTTTATAAGTGTACCATTGACATTTGGTGTCCTCAGAAAGTTAGATTCAAAGCAATAAAAACAAGTGATGAGATTATTCAAATTGTTTCATCCTTTTTTTGGTGAAAAATTGAGAAAAATATGTTAACATATCAATGTCACTTCTGATTTTGTCTGGTTTAACTTGTATTTCAGGTGTTAATGTATGTATATTGATGCTCTCATTGAAAGTTTTACTTTTAATGTGTTAAAAATATTGAATTTTTATTTTACAGATTTTATCTTCTATCAGTGTAACATTGTGTGCAGTTTCATTTGGTTTTCCTTGAATTGAATTTATTTATAATTGATATTTCTACTCTGTATCCTTTTACTTTGCATTTAGTTTGCATGTCCAACTCACTCCTTATTTTAAAATGCTTCATTTTCACTTGTTTTAGGTATGTTCCTTACATTGACAACTAGGCTCTGGCGTTAGACTGCCTGTTTCAAATCCTGACTCTTAGCATTTACTTGCTGTGTGAAATTGGACAAATTTCTCATTATATATAAATCATGAAAGAGTTTATCCCAGACCCTGCAAATGATAAATACTCAATACTCAATAACTGTTAAACATTTTATAATAATGATAGTAAAAGTATTTATCATTATCACCATTGTAGTAATAGTATCCACTATTTAGTCATATTATTTATTATGCTCCTCTCTCCTATCCTTTTTCATATATTTTACTCTTGCTATTTCATTTTTTCTCATGTAGTGATTTGAAATCTATACATTCTTTTAAACTATTACTGATTTACACATACTAATTTTAATTATACATATTGAAAATCTGAATTAACCCCATGGTTTTAGCTGTCAAAAATTGAAAGTTAGATATTACTTTCCTTTGAACATATTTAAAAATCAGTAAGCTTTTACTTCCTTTAATTCCCTGCCTAATTCATAGTTTCTCTTTTTCTCTTTTAAATAATGCGTTCATAATCTAAAAGGTTATTCATTTTTATATTAAATGTTATTTCTAAGGAGTTATTTTGACATTTACATTGTTTCATGAAATATAATTTTATTTATCATTACTTATTCTACTTGCTGGCTATTGTTTTGTATTTTTGCATTTTCCTTCCCAGAACTTTTTATTCTTTTATCTGTCAGTTTAAGCCTTTCTTCAAGTAACGTTTTCAAGTTTGGGTATATGGTTGGAATATTTATTTTCTTGCATGTTTCTGATAATATTGCACATGAAGGATGGCTTGGCTGTATTTAGAATTCTGAGCTATAGTCTTTCCCTTGCAAAATAGGTGTAACTCTATTATCTTCTGGCATTTAGTGCTTCAAAAGGCAAATCTGAAGACTATTATATGCATATGCAGGTTATATTTATATATTTATTAAAATTATTTATATGCATACGTATGTATGGTGCATACACATATCTATGTATCTAATCTTTCCCTTGAAGCAAACGTAACAGTCCTGGAATATTTTCTTTATCTACAAAAATCACCAATTTTGGTAAGCTGTTTCTAAGGGTGGGTACCTTTTCATTAATTTTACCTAGTATTTGATGAGTCATTTTGAAATAACTTCTCATTTCTTCTAGCTCAAGAAAATTTTCTATTATTATTCTTTTCACTCTTTATAGAGTCCTTAAGGGACCACTATCTTTGCCCCCGATGTCATATCTTTTATTTTGTCAGGTATATATGTGCATCTTTCCCCTCAGAGTTTGGGAAGAATTTCCTCACATTACCTTCTAAGTCTCTTGTTCAGTTTTTTGTAGTATTTAATATGTTGATCACACAATCCATTGTGTTTTAAACTCATTAATCATACTTTCTTTTCAAAAAAATATTCCAAATATTAAATTTTTCCTTCTACGTGAGTGTCTGCTCTTGAGATTTAAAGGCAACATTCTCACAAATCTTATTAAGAAAACCGATTAGAGATTTTCCAAATCTTTCTCCTGTTTTCTTGCATTAAATCTTTATTATTGGAATGTTTTTTGCTCTAGTTCCTCAAATTGGCCACCTTTTCTTTTTGTGAGCTGAAGAAAATGTTTTCATCTGTTGTGTTTTCTTCTTTGGTCCTGAGTCAGCATTGGGACTTGAGATGGATTCTCTCAAAGAGTGTTTGGAATGCTGTTTCAATTGTTTGCTCGCAGACTAAGAGAGAAGAGGGAATTTGGGATTTATTGTTTTGTTATCAGATCAGAAGTCCATTTGCCTGGAGGGGGTTGTCAAGGAGGAAGCTCCTGCCAACCGCAGCCTTGACAGAAAGCTTCTCCACGGTGTTGGGTATTTTTATTGCCTGGGTGGTCATGGCATAACGAGTTCAGCTGAGTGCTGTGTGCCACTGTCAGGCCCCTCAACTGAGCACACCATCCGGACCAAGCACAAGCAGGCCTGTGGCAGGAATGCAGTTCTGTGCGGTTCGATCTAATACACACAATGTCTTGGAAGGCACTAGTGGGATTGAGATTTCTCCTCTGTTCCTTTATTTGTTTATTTATTTGGGGGTGCATGGTCTGGGAACTGAACCCGGGTCTCCCACGTGGGAGGTGAGTGTTCTACCACTCGTGCGCCCTCCGCCCCTTTACTTTGACATTGCCTTAACAGCTCCCGATGAACCTCATTTAACGTCAGTGAATGTCTGCAGCCATGGCTGTTCTGAATGGGTGGCCTGCTATTCAATTTGATGGACACAGCTAGCTTACCATTCCTCAACTGATTGACATCTAGGTGATTTCTAGTGTTTTAGTACTATTAAGAAACATAATAAAATCTTTCTATGTTCACTTGGGAATACTTGCCTAATTATTTCATATACGATCTTAGCAATGGGAATATTGGGGCAAATATATTGTACCATTTAGAGATTTTAATACTGTCAAATTTTCTCAATAAAAGATCATATACATTTATACACTCAACTGGAGTGTATGATTATTCAATTCCTCTTTTTCTCACTGACACTAGAGTTATCCTTCTTTTTAATTCCTGCAATCCGATAAAATAAAACAATGATAATTTATTTCCTTCATTTATATTTCCTTGATACATTATGATAAAAATTCTTATTGATTTGATAGTTAATAGCGTGGAGTATGGAGACAGACAACCTGGGTTCAAATCCCGGCTTCACTACTTATTAACCGTATGACATTGGACAAGTTATTTAATCTGTCTGTGCTTTCAGTTTGTCTATGGCTTAAGTCTATTTCAGTTATGTATATTTTCAAATTTATTTACATAGAATTGAGCATCCTGGTCTGTCACAATGTAAAATCATTTTTTGCTTTGTAATTTTTTTCATATTTGGTGCAATGTGTTTTTGTCATTTTAGCATTTTTCATGATTGTGATGTCAGATTTTGATTTATTTCTCAAATATTCTGTTTTTTCTAATTCACTGATTTTTATTCTTTCTATTATTTTCTTGCTTTCTCTAAGATTATTTTATTTTTCTTTGTCTCTGATTTTTAAAATTTAAGTGATTTATTCACTTCTTTTAATTTTTTCAGTTTATTTAATGGTGAAAACATTTAAGATAATAAATTTGCCTTTGAGTAAGTTTTATTCTAGTCAGTAAGTTTTGGGTTAGAGTGTTCTTGTTATGATTATTTTCTCAATTTAATATTCTCTAATTGCAAGTTTGCTTCATCTTTCAGTCAATAATTATTTTTAAAAGTGTTTATAAATTTTCCATTGATTTAGAGTTTATTTTTATTCTTGTTCCCAATTTCTAGTTTTATTGCATTGTGGTGGTAGAATGTAGCTTGTACATTTTCTGCCTTTTAAAAATTTAGTATAATTTTCAGTGTGCTCAATAGCTGACCATTTTGTAAATGTTTGATCAGTGCTTAAAAAGTGTATGTTTATATTCTATTTTATAGGCCTATGGCAATGTTTTTACTAAGTTAATCTTTTAAAATTCTATTACTTAATCCCCTATGCTGTTTAACTTTAGCTATCTTATTGTCCATAAGTGACAGAGATTTGTTAAAGTCTCTCTTACTTATTTTACTTTTACTTCACCAATGCTGTGTTATTAATAATAAAGTTTTTAGAATTCAATATTTTCATGATAGATTTGTCTCTCCGTAGATAACATACATCTTCTTTTTCCTATTTAACTTTTTTTTAATTTTACTCTGATAAAAATAGTGTGTGAATTTTTTTCTTTTCTTCATGCGTTTTTTTTCTGATATAGTTTGACTCATCATTTTACTTAAAACTTTTGTGAATCATTTTGGTTTTGACCTTACTTGTATATTCAGCATAAAGTTGAATTTTGTCTTTTTTTCCATTTTTAATGTTTTAAAATTAGGGGACATTAATTTACATTTCTTTTCTTAACATATTTGGTCATTTTTCTGTTAAATTTATGATTTATATATTTTTAAATTTCCCTGTTCTTTTCTTACTTTTTTTTTAACCCTGTTTTCTGCATTTCTTTTGATGTTTAGTTTTCTTCTAATGGGGCAAACCTGTTTTTTCATTTTACAAGATATTCTCATTTAGCCCTGCCAACAATTCTATAAGTTATTTGTTATGATCAGTATTACTATTATCATTATTATTATTATTCACACTTTACAGATGAAGAAACTGAGGCTTAGCTAAGTTAAGCCATTTACTTATGCTTTCAAAGCAAGTTATTGGCAGAGCTCTATTTCCTCTCCAAATTCTGGGCTCCTAACCACTGTGTTTTATATTCTGTATTATTTTTATACCTGTAAGCATATAGAATTCTTTCTTTACTTTTGAAATTAAAAACATATCCACGTATGTCTAGATGTTGGTTTCTTCATTATTTTTTATTGGTATATGATGAGCCTTTGTCATCTGAAAATTTAGTCTATTTGCAGTTTAGAAAAGTGTTGTAATACAGCTTGTTTATTACTTTTGTTCACTTGTCTAGTCCTTTCCTAGGGAGTAAGAGTTGCATCCTACGCTCTGATTTGTGGGAGCACTTCTTCCCTGGGTTGCCACCAGGTCTTTGGTTAGCTTTTCTATGGCATGGATTTTACTGATTGTGGAACCTCATTTTCGTGGAATTAATTATGGGGAATAAAAGTTGCCGGACATCCTGGAATGAGTGGTATGCTGGGTGGAATTGTAAGCATTTCTGTGGTGGTAGGCTGCTAGTGAGGCAGTCACCTCTCTGAGCCTCCGTCTCATTTTGAAACTGGTGAGAATGATGATTGCCACACCTACTTCACAGGATCAAGGGAAATAAGGTATGTGAGAGTGCTGTTGAGATTTTAAAGCACATTTTAAACAATTAAGATTTTTGAAATTTATTTTTAGTGCTGGATCCAGTAGAATAATCAAGACATAAAATAAGATTATTACAAATGAGAAAATTCAGGTCCAAAGAATTTAAATGACTTGTTCATAGTATGACAGTTAGCTGAAATCTGGGGCTAAGCTGTGCAGCTCTCTATCAAAGAGATTTACATGAGTTCCGTTTGTACTTGAGACACATTTTTCAGCCATGAACAATGTGGTAAAAGCCAGTTCATTTGCTGTAAAGGCACTTGAAGGCATTTTGGAGACGTTTTCATATGCAGATGTCTCGAGTTAATTTCGGGGTGTAGGCAATGAGCCAGTTTGGCCCAATGTAGCAAGACTCTTCCTTGGTTACTACTTAGTGATTTAAAAAATGGCTCTCCCTGCTGGGTGATAAGAAAGGCTTCCCCAGGGAAAATGCTGACTGCATATCTGAGCAGGTTCCCTAACTTTTTCCCTGGGAAATTTCCTTTTAAGCAAAACTTGAAGTAGAGAAACTAAAAACAAAACAAAACGAAACAAAAGTCTACTCCATTAAGAAAAATCAAGCAATATAATTTTGTGAATATTTTATGATATATCAAATATTATTTCTAAGTTAATGTGAAGAGATTTATAACCAACACTAGTGAAGGACAGTAAACTGGGACAAACTACCCAACTATCCCCCTCAAAAAAACAAAACAAAACACACACACAAAAGCACCGTTCTCTCTCTGGCAAAACCCCTAGATGTGTGCCAAGTGACCAGTGTTTCCATGAAAAGTACAAAAGATGTAATCCAGATGTTTCTCTCAGCTCTGCGCCCTTTGACCCCTGATGTATTTACTTACTCTTGGAGGGTTTGGTCACATGACTCTCTGAACTTCATGCTCTACCTAAATAGCTCTAAAATTTACTCTGTGATAATGGAGCATAGAATTGTTTGTGTTGGGGATCAATTTCGTGTCTATGAAGTGCTACTGAAATTTTAAAATTTCCTTTTTTCTTTTTGTTCTTTTCAAAAGAATGTTTTTAAGTCATGTTATCACTAATCTTTCGGAATTTTAAGTGCTAAACATTTTAAGTGCCAGATGCTCAGCACACATTGGCAATAGAAGGTTGAAAAAGATAAAGGTACTAATAGAATATAAATTATCATTCCTAATATTGCAAAAAGGCAAAAGGTTGTGATGAGTTGAACAAAATGTTCTAGAAAACAAGTTGCTTTAAAACATATTTCTTGGCTTTCATTAACCAACTGACAAACCATGTACATGCACACAACATAGCAACAAAAATTGCTTTGAGGAATCCTCAAAATTGTCCTCCATCCTGGACACAATTGTGTTTGTTTGCTCTAAGCCATAGGATGGCAAAAGAATCTCTGGAAATTTAAAACAAAAATGTGTGGAAAAATACATTTTTAACGTGACTTGTATTCAGTGTGGAAAGTCAGTCATAACATGTAATGAAGACTGAAGAATGTTGTCTGTGAACTTATTTTTCTTTAGCTCTGAAGGCAGTTCCCAAACTGATTAGGAATAGTAGTCGTGCATTTAGATTCCTGTTGTGGAAAATAATAGCAAAGCCATGTTCATTTTTAACATTTTCGGATGTCCTTAAAAATGCCATTTTTCACACAACAAATTTATGGTAGTTGAATGTTGAGTTGCTTTCTCGAAGGAATGTTGAGAGTGGGGTTGCAGCCTGCTCTAGTCAAGCTTGGCGGGAATAAAGTGTTGCTAATGGTGACCCAAAAGGATTATTTCAATTCCTGCCAGTGTTGTTTTTTTGACAAAACCATATTGGTACAACCAAGAAAGCCTGAGAAAAATGATTCTCTGAGACTAAAATGAATCTTCAGCAATTACTGTTTGTAGGTTTTTTTCACCTTAATATTTTGTTCCTGGAATGGCTTCTTCTGGAAAAGGAGAGATGCTGGATTATCTATGTGAGAAAGATATAATCAGCAAAAGTGAAGGACAGCATTAATACTATCCTACCTCTAAAAATTACAAGATTATCCACCATCTCTTCAGATAAACAGATGCCATGGGTGCAGGAGAAACTGCTTTCCATACACACTAGGGTACTAGTTAGTCCAGAGACTAGGAAACATGACTTCATATCTATTTCCTAAAGGTAGGAAGGTGACTTTGGCCCTTGTAAACGTTGGATATTTCTCTACATTTCCTTCCACCCCAGGTCTAGGGGATGAACATAAATTTAAAAATGAAAAATGTTTAATATAGTTTTTATGGTGAACTCACATTTTTGTTTCAGTGTAATAATTAGCTAAGGTATCCCTACCTGATTTACACACATTTCATTTCTTAAAGTTCTGTGACTTGGATTTATTTCAATGGTACTGACTAGTAAAATAGACGAAGAATAATGTAAACAAAATTGACAATTGGAAGACAAATCAATTTCAAATAACACCATTTCTATAGCCAGTATTCTACTAGCCAGATAGTGAAATGGGGCAATTAGTAGGGTAATTTGTGTAAAAGAATGAGTCTATTTGTTGGGATGGGAATCAAAACAATATGCCAAATTGGCTATTTATTTTATTGTTACACAGTCATTTACTTAATCATTCATTTATTTAACAAATATTCATTACCTGTCAAAGGACACTTTCTCAGTTTACAGAGTGTATAGTGGAGCATGGGTGACTACATACACATGCAAAGGATCATCTTTAATCACTCATTATTACCTGGATCTCTGCGTAGTTGACTGTTGGGTCACCCTTAACCGGCTAGTGGAATCAGTTCAGGTATTTCTATTTTATCAGTATTGGAATGGAATTATGTAATTGCCTCTTTAGACAAAAGGGAAATATTTAGAAACAACTCAAACACATCAAAGGTATAATTACACGTAAATTGACTAATAATTAAATTAGATTTATACCTTTACATATGTTTCTTATTACAGGGATCCTAATTTTGGCCACCAAATCCACCCCCTGAAGAACTTGACACATTTTCTCAGGAGCCATTTGTGGCTTGGCCAGTGTTTGCTTCTCATGCTTCTGTCTTCTTTCCCCTGTTCTGTATGCCCTTATTTATGCTCTTAGGCCTTATGTAGCCTTATTAGGAAAGGATACTTTTATTAAAAGTACTGTCCTTGATAAAATAATTGATATGTTGAAATGGCATGAGAGCTCTATTTTATTTTAATTTACTTTATTTTAAACTTTTGTGTGCCCTGGATGAATACTTGGTCCAGCCTGCAACAATTCTGGTCACTCTCTGATAACAAAGAGTCCCTGGGTCACTTCAAGTCATTTAGTCACAAGATCAAGTCATGGAGTCATTAAAAGTTCGAATCACATCTGTGTTATGGAAAATGAGTGGTTTAATTTTGCTTATATAGAACAACAGATTGTTGTTCTTCCTGAATAAATTGATCTGCTATGAATGTGATCCTTCATAGATAGCACCCCCTTGAACATCATAATCCACCAAATGTTCAGATCAGTCTTCTATTTCAGAAAGAAAGAGGCTATTTATTGAACTCTTAGAACACTGGCACCTGATGGGTATGGCTTCTAGGTAAGGCCCTTAAGCACACTGATGCCTTAAGAAATCCAGACTCTTTAAACTATGTCCTGCTGCCTACCTCAGAGAGTCCCCCGGATTCAGCAAATTAAATGCCAGTAAATATACAAAGCCCAACAAGTATTGGAAGAGAGAAAGAGAAAGAATTCTAGGCTGAAGTGACAATGGAGTTCATGTTCATAGCTCCAGGTGGTACGTGTCAACCAACTACCAACTCTCCTAAAAGGTCTAAGCTAGTGCTTGACCATTCCCATGAAACCAAGACATTAACATAACCTCTAGCTTAAGGCCTAAGATCAGCCCAATGCCTCAAGTCTTAGGTGGGTAAAAATTATGGCTTAAAATTTCAAATTTTATATTGTCCTTTATTTTAAAAGGGCACCTAAAACATAAGGTCACAAAGTTTGACCAGAGCAATTCACAAACACTTGTTAAATGGACTTGATGGTCACAAATAATTGAACTAGTTATTGATTTCACAAATTTTATTAACTATTTTAGCATTTCACAATTACTTTTAGTTAGGTATCATGACAGACATAATAGGGTCTTGCTGACTTTCCAACACAAAGCACTGTAAATTAATGTGTGTCAAATCAACACAGTCTTACCACCTTCTATAAAATGCCAACTAAGAAATTAAAAGCCTCTGGAGAATGATCCCCTTTCTTCTCCCAAATATGTGTGGTTTTCTGAAATCTGTATCTCCTTAAATGCCTGTGGATCCTCCAGAGAAGACAGTCCTCACCATTTTTTCTTGGGTCATCGTGACTCTAATTTGCAACCTTGAGCTATTTGAGTATTCTACACCCATTAAGTGATTTATATAGTGAGTCATCCAAATTTCTGCACTGTTATGTGTACTCTAATGTGGCTAGTCCATATCTCTCTCCAGTTCCATCTGAAGCAGGGACAGCTTGCTGTCTTGGGCTGGGTTTTATATTATCATGTTTACACTGCTTTTTTTGAGGAAGATGCTAAGAAAGCAAGCACTGATCCAACATTTAGTCATGTGTGCTCTAAATTGATCATCTCCTGGTATCCTCTACCCTCTGAGTGTGTTTGGATGCCAGTCAAATAATATTAGTATTAATAATAATAATGATTGATACCTAGATATTCTATGAGATGTTTGCGTCACAGTCCCCTTAGCACTGCTTTACAGATTCCCATTATAAATGATTGGTTAGAAAAGAAAACAACAGAAGAAAAATCCCAAATGCTTTCTCATGCATGTTGGAAGGGAAAGTGAGGGAAATGTGCCTTCAGCTGATGTAAGTAGTCTTCAAACTTTTAGTGTTTTGTTTACTATTTTTTTTTCCTTCATATCTAGGCAAATTAAATATGAGCAAAGACTGGAGGGAGCTACCTCTATGACCTTTACCTGGTGGAAAAAGTGAATGTTCTTGACTGTGTAACATATGCCTTGCTTTCAAGAAAAGCTACAAAATAAGCTTGCATGGGCAGAACCTCCAAAGATCTGAGTTTAGGGAAACAAAGCAGACTGCCAAGTCCATAAAGTCCAGAACTAGCCTCTACCCCTTTCTCTGCCCCTCAGGGAAGACCCTCTCACAGGCACTGCTTCGGAAAAGGACAATTCATTTTAATGGGCTGAGTGAGCAGCTCTGGGGGTGAGGGTGTGGGGGTGGTGTGTGAAACAAAAGCAAATAAGCTCCATGTCCCACAGTAAATCGTGTCTAGCTGAATGATGTCAGGTTTCTTTCTGGAAAGAATGTTCTTCGCTGATTTGCAGTTTGCCAAGGGTCAAATATGACAGAAATGAAGTGTTGCTAATAGTGATTGAAAAGGATTCCTACTGTTTGTGGCCAGTGCTGGGTAGCAGGAAGGCCAGATTTGTGGGCCAGAAAACAGCAGGAGCCAGTAAACTTTCCCCAAGACTTACTAAACTTTGAGTCACCTCTGTTCCCCCAGCCATTCTTTCAGCCCTATTTGGGGGAAACTGATATTATAATTACTAATCTCAGCAAGAGCCTAATGTGCAACCTGAAGCTTTCCCTGCCTCCGCAGTAATTAGGGCAAGAGGGCAAGGCCCCCAGACAGCGGCCGGCTCCACCCCCTTCTCCAAAATCAAGTGGCTTGGATTTCAGCCACACCCTTGCATCCACAGTAGACAGGTAACTGAGCAGTGCGAGGCTCCGGGCTTCTAGTGAGGGGAAATTATTCCTGCCCAAACTGGCTGGGAGCTATTAAAGGTTTGAATGTCACCTCAAAAGAACTCTTTGCTAACCTTTAAGTGGTGGCGTCGCGAGGGCTGTTTCAGGCGGGCCTTGCCCCCTCCCTGGGAGTCTAGAGAGCTGAGAACATTTGTATGTGCTGTGTCTCCACCCATTCCCTTTCTTTTTTTCTCCTTGCAGGGAATTACCACTGTACCTTCAAAGAAGGAATTTGTGGGACAATCAGCACCTGCTGGACTGAGCTGCCCAATGAAGGCTCTCGCAGCTGAGTGTATAATTTCATTTAATCCTAAATAGCCTCCTTTAACTATTGTTGACAAATTCCCTTTAATCCTAACCACCACTTACGAGAATATTTACTATCAAAAGGAGACAAATCACTATTTAAATGTGGATTTACTCAAGTCTGAAACTATGACAGTGACATATGGTAAAATGATAATATGTAAATAAAAACTGGAGACAGATTTATACCCCCAGAAGCTGGGCAGAGCGGTGGATTAAAGTCACATGTGATCTACTTTGAGTGGCCTCAATTCAGACCCAATGTTCACTTATAACCAGCAACACCATTCATCCTGCTTACTTCAATTCATTTGGCTCTAGTTTTCAATGACCCTCTGTTACCAGACATATACCTCTGTTAAGTACGCCTTGATGTTTACAGCACTTTGGAGCAGAATAAATGCAAACCGCACATTATTTATGGGTGTGCACTCTTAACTTAAGGGGCATTTGTCAGGAGTGTGAATGCAGGTAGAATAAGTGGATGTGTGTTAGCTCAGACAGCCTGGTTTTCAGAAGCTAACTAGAAAAAAACGAGAGCTAAATAAAATGCCACCCAAAAGACAACAGCTTTCAATTATTGCCCATGATTCTGAATTCCTCCCAATGAGTTGAAAGGAAATCTATACCAGATGGTATTTTTCTGACTCTGCCAAGCACACCAGTCATTCCCAGCTCCTAGCAATGGGCAGCAGTGCCAAGGAAGAGCTGGCCTTCGCTTTCCTTCCTTTGCTCACTGGTCATTGACAGCAACATTGCTTTCTAGGGATGAGTTTCATAATGGCACTGAAATACAACTGTTAGGAATGGAAGTCTTTTTATCCCCTAAGAAAGCAGAACTTGAGCATATTGTGCATACCCCAAGTTCTTTGGCAAATTGGTCTAAAGAGCCTAATCCAGAACTGGAAAATTTTAAAAACATATCACAACATCTATATAGGTGGCAATAATCTTTTTCAGTTGAGACTATCTCAAAACACATAGAATCCCTAACATAAATGTATGGGATTTGGGGCAAAACACCATTTTATTGTGATTCAGCATTCAAATAAATTGTTTTGAGCCCACATTACTAATTATAGTCTCCTCCTAAATTATTTTCTTCCCAAATATCAAGTCTCGAAAAGAAAGCAAATTCATTCCTTTTGAAAAACCCGAACTAGATTTGATGTCTCTGCCTTACAACATATAATGCCTAAAGCTAGTACTTTTACTAGTGTTTCGAGGAAATTGTTGTCTGTTCAACACTGATAGGGTGAAGAATGCATTGGATTCTTCATTTACAACAGATTATGGGGCAGTTTAGAGAAGGAGATGTAGATATACTTCCCTTCATCCAGGAAACTACATTCATAAGGAAGAGCCAGATATCCAGTTTATCTGATTAACTAATTGTTCCAGAAAATATTTTGTCACTATATGGTGAATTTTTATCAACAAAGTTTCTTATTTTGTTGATTACTCTCTTGGCAGCTAAAGTTGATCCTATTTTAAGTTTGGGAAGATCTGGAATCATTGGTAATAAACAGAAAATTGTTTCCCAAAGGTCAGTCATTGATTTGGCAGGAATGGCTGGAGATGAGGGAGAAGAGGGGAATAATAAAGTGTTATTGACTATGAATGATAGATTACTTTCCAAACTATAGAACACTTCCTCAACATGTTACTTAAAGATCACATCCCAAATCACTCTAATAGACCCAATTCTTAGGCAATTCATATGCACAGCTGCTTTTTACAGAAAGTAGGACAAAATACCAATTCAATCCAAGACCAGACTTGACTGACAGAAGAAGCTAAATGTCTATGGTTCATTAAAGATACTTGTGTTTAACAAAATAAAAGTATCCAGAGGGTTATGGCTGAGGTTATCAGAGGCCTCCAGATGGTTACAATAAGACAATTTATCAACCCTAACTCAGGACCTGAGTGGTCTTGGAATAATGGTCTTTGGGGTCCTGTACTTGTAGGGTAAACTCCAGAAGGAATAAACATCTCCTTTTATTACTTGATGATCTTTTTTTATGGAGCGATTGTTATTTCATTTGCCTTGTGCTAATTTAATTCACTTGTAAGCTTGACAATGAATTCATCAAATAACCAAGGAAAGAGTTCTGTAAGCTTTCATATTTGCTGCTAATGTCATGCTTCCACAGCCTTAAAACTGGTTGAATCTTGAAGAAAATGATCATGCATTGAAATACACTAAGAAAAAAATTTACACCCACACCATCAGTGGTGGTATTGGGGTAGAGCTGTGAAGGCCTTCATTTGGACCGGCTGTCATATCAATTTTGGTCAGAACAGTTTGTGTGCATCTTCTGACTCTAGGTTCAGAGAGCATAATAGTATGAATAGCTTCATTAAGGTAAAACGGCATCTTAAAGTTCAAGCTTCACTCCTAATAAAGTAGCTGAGAGAATCTGAGCTGAGAAACAACAACTGATGGTCTTAAGTTAATAAGCTAATATTTCATCCATGGATACCAGAGTGTTAATGGCTAAATATACCAATTGAGGGAACAAGCACATGTGCAGCTATTTGCCCGACACAACTTCTGCTGTCATGGCCTATTAAAACCAGCTTACATGTGCATGTCGAATTTGATGAATATGTATGTGACCCCTTTCAGAGCCATCACTCATTGGGCTCTGGCCCCCATGGCAGGAAAAACAGCACCTCTCATTAAACACAGCATGAGTTACAGGCATGTTATGTTAATATTTCTTCAGAACTTTAGGGGGTTTTCTTCTTGTTTTAATAAATCGTGTGAAGAAAATAATTTAAAAGTATAATTGATTTAAAAAACCTTTTTCTCCTTTTCTCTTTATTTTGTGGGTGAGTTCTGTTAGGCTCTTTCCTCAAGAAGTTGTAGGACATTCTTATGAATTATGCTTTGCTTCATTCATTTGGGACTTCCTAGTTAGGTCCCCTTCTAGGTTGGAAGTTTAGAAAGGCTAAACACAAAACCTCCCTGCATGGAATTCTAAAACTCATGAAAGACAGGCCTCCCTTTCAATGTTGGAACATAAGTGAATCATTTGTTAACTTACATTTTTTTTACCAGTGGGTCTGGACCATAGTAGGTGTTCAACAAATGAAAGCTACTCTATTATTGTTGCTGTTGCTATTTAAGTCAGAGTTAAACCAGTCTTGGTACTAGGGAAGATGAATTCCTTTCTCAAGATTGCATTTCAAAATATCTAGAGGGGGGAAAAAAAGAAATTATAATAAAGTTTACTTTAAGTGCTCACAATCTTTTGATGCAGTAACTCCACAGATTATGTGGAAATGCCTAGAAGGACAAACATGGGTCCAGTTTGCTCACACAGTCTCCCTTCTCTCACTCCTGTCCAGGTATTGTCGCTTTCCAACCTCACCCTGTGCCACTGGCACTTCCATGGTTTGTGACTAACTAGGTTATAAGCTGTTTGGAGGCAGGGATGATAGTTAATACTCCTCTATGGCTCCTCAAAATGTCTAGCTCAATGCCTGACATATAGATTTCAATAGGCTCCCCAAATCGATCCCCCAATTACTGAACCCTTTATATAAAACATTGAAGAAACTCTTCTCTAAATATGTATACTAATATACTGAATGTTTATCAATTCTTGGCTCTAAAAACCTGGACAGCTTAGTTACTAGAGAAAAGTACCTTAAAGGGATGTGCTGAGGATTTTGGTAGGGAATAGGAAGTGAGTTCATAGGGACCCAGCCCATTGGAAGGCTGCGAAAGGCCTGTACTACAGGAACAATGAATTAGGAGTCTGGAATTTGGGGCGCTAATCTTGGCTCTGTTTTGGCTAGCCATGGAACTATGGAACACTCATTTTAGACCTTAGTTTCTTCATCTGAAAATAGAGAGGTTTGAGCTAAATTAGGTCCTCAAGGTTTAGATTTTTCTCCACAAAGATTTTCATTCCAGTAACAAAGAAATTTGTCCAGGTCTCAGCTACTGGTGTATATCAGAGGATCAGAAAAGGTGATTAGCCTCTGTGCTGGTTTGAAGATTTTATGTACCCCAGAAAAGCCATGTCTTTTAATCCTCATTCAATATTGCTAGGTAGAATCTTTTTTATTATTTCCGTGGAGATATAACCCACCCAATCATGGGTTGTAACTTTTGATTAAATGGTTTCCATGGAGATGTGTTTCCACCCATTCAAGGTGGGGTTGCTTACTAGAGCCATTTAAGAGGGAACCATTCTGGAAAAAGCTTTAGAGCCAGGAAAGCCACGAGAACCGACAGAGCCAGCAGAATGGACAGAACCCACAGAATGGGCAGAACCCCAGGGAAGCCGTGGAAGAGAAAGCTAACAGATCTTGTCATGTGCCTTCCCAGCTGAGAGAGAAACCCTGAACACCTGAACATCATTGACCTTCTTGAAACAAGGTATCTTTCCCTGGATACCTTAGATTGGATATTTTTATGGTTTTGCTTTAATATGGACCTTTTCACAGCCTTAGAACTGTAAACTTGCCACTTAATAAATTTTCCTTTTTTTTTTTTAAAAAAAGCAGTTCTGTTTTTGGTATATTTCATTCTGGCAGCTTGCAAACTAGAGCACCCCCCATAACCTCTACCTCTGAAGGGCATATGGCACAACTGTGCAACTCCCCCTAATACGTTTTAGAGCTACTTGCATGTATTTTCTTCGCTTCTGCCCTGCCGTTGTGATGCCTGGAATTTGGAGCTGTCCTACTTCACATGCTCTCTGATGCTCAATTCAAACCTCCAGTCAGAGAGGCAGTGCTGAGGATCCCTTTTGGGATTTCTCATTGTGGACACATATCTTTAGTTTGATCCCCATAAGTTGGAAAGCCAAACCAGGTAAGAAGTTGGAAAGTGCATTTGCCCAAGTAAGAGTAGCCAGAATTCATTGAGCACTTCTCATTGGCTAGGCTCTATTTTAAGTGCTGTACATGTTGCTATTTTATTTATTTGCTCAATCTGTGAAATCAGTTATGAGATAAGCGTTGTTATGATTATGCCAAAGAGACTTGGGATGCAAAGAAAATAAATAATTTGCCCAAGATCACACAGGATCTGTCAGGAAAGAAGCCTGGATTGCAACTTAGGCAGAGTGGCTGAACCCAGAATCAGAACCCAGAACTTAGGCTTTTCACCATTACACCAGAGCCTGTGTAAAATTTGTTCTCCTGCCAGAAACTCTCTCAGGATAATAGATTTGGAGGCAGATGAAGTAACTTCTTCTGTAGTAGAAAGACACAAACTCAAAAAAAAAGCAAACAAACAACAGAACAGGGAATTCTTCCCATGTTTGTTTTTATTAGCATGGTGTCCACTGAAGAAGAGAGGATAGGAATTTAGGAAATGCTCCATCTCTGTGTATGAGGCCAGTGTGCTTGACACATCAACCTGAGATGGGATCCTGAAGAAGTCATTGGGAGCACTTAGGTGGAACGACCTCTCCCGGGATTCACACCAGTACTCTTCCTTCATTTGAGAGGCCCCCAGCTGGCTGAGCAGCAGGCCCCATAGCCAAAGCAATCTCCACCTCTCTGTATAAATCTAGCACCGGAGCTGCCAACAAACGGTGTTGGATAAAGTCTCTTTTGCTCCCTGCCAACCAAATGGCCCCTTAGCATAAGGTTCCAAGTTTTCTCAGTCTCATAAAACTTGGCTGAATGAGGCAATGGTGCCATGAAATTTGCATTTATCTTGTGCACCTGACACTTCCCATCATGATGATGGAATGCTTCCCTCATGTCAGAGCGCTCTTGGCGCTTAGGAGGACAGGAAAGCAGGGTGAAGACTGGGTGTGGGGAAGGCTAATCAAAGCCAGGAAGAAGAGTAAATCTGTGGCATGAGGGATGGGAAACAATGTATGGGAGGAATGGGAGGGCGGGTGGCTGGGGGAGCAGTGTGATGTGAGACAAAAGAGCATTCCAGAGCCTCTTGTGCCTGTGGGCCATCAGTCATCTCTGCTTTTCAGGGACAGCCTTTCTGTTGACCTCCCAGCCCAGGCCTGGGGGTGTGCAGCCGCCAGAGGGAAGATCATTGTGTGCATGCTTAGAGTAAGGCTGCAAGAAAATCAGCTTACAGGGTCTACAGGTTGTCATAATGAAATGTTTTGATGCACTTTGTGTTAGGGCTTTTTGAATGGGAAAGTGGATAGGGATGATGTCAGAGTTTTGGCTGAGTGGGAGAAAAAAAAGAAAAGAAAAAATAACCCAAAACAACACTTGCACTCAAGAGAAAGTTCTCTTATTTGCCTCTTTGATCTTGCTTAAAAGTCCTCAACTTCAGTCTGGGACAAAAGGAAAGACACTGAAGAGCACGGACTCTGAAGCAAAGTGTCTAGATTCAAGTCTCAGATCAATTATTTATTAGTGGTCAAAGTTCTGAGTTTTTCTTTGATTCCGTTTCCTTATCTATAACATCGGAATAATTAGAGAAAGTATTTCATGAAGTCCTTTGAGGGTGAGATGATAGATGTAAAATTCTTGGTGCAGTGCCTTGCATACAGTAAGTGCTCAATAAATGTTTATTAATATTCTGATCCCAAGACTTTGGAAGGACGCTAGCTGCTCCAGAGGACAAACAGAAACCACAAATGTCAAGGCTCTATTTTTGGTGTGTTATGACAGTCAGTGCCTCATATGTCTCTATTTTTCAATCTCTTAGTAAGATTCTCAACCTCTGGGTAATTTATTGCATGAAGGAGTGCGGTAGCATGCCTCATTTAAAATACATATATATGTATGTATTGTTTTTTCTATAGCTTTCTCATTGATTCATGTCTAGTAGTTATAGTTTCTCAGCTAGATCTGAACTTTTGAGAATCAAATCCCATGACTGCATCGAATTCTTTTGATCCTTTCTCTTGGACAAAATATGAAGTAGATATTTGTGATATTCCTCTTGGCGAAGACAGTTAAGCCTATGTTCCGCCAATATATCTGCATGGATGGTGGGTAGGAAGTTTACTATGTGTCTGTCAATCCAGAGACAGTGAAAGTTTGGCAGCTATTCTTTGGCAACTAACACCCTAAATCATCCTACCATCCTAACCTTTGTTGGTTGTGCTGTCTTTTTCACCTGGCACCTTACTGAATACCACTGCTGTGCTCCCACCTCCTCAGGAATTTGAGAACTTTTCCTTGAATGTTGCAGGATACCACACATCAAAGAGAGCATGGCCAAATGGGAGTATCATCCATCACAGTGGACAGGCAAGAAGGGGGAGGGTGACATGTAGAAACCCTGAAGGCTAACACTGGTTGATGGCAAAACTCCTGTGCTCCCAGATTTTGTGATCAGAACAAATTAAGAGTGCCTCCTTTTGGTGAGAAAGCTCATTTTAAACTAGATTTTGAAAGTGAATCTTTTTGTTGACTGATTTATTCATTTATTCACTTTTTTACCATATATTTATTGAGTGCCTCATTGTGTCAGGCACAATTCTGTTTAAGTTTTTAAAATTGTTTATACCTTCTGCGAACATGTCTAACGTTATATATTACAGCCATTGAACTGGTTTAGAGAACACTAAATAAATAAAGTAAACAAAAACAAATAAAATAAAGCTGGTCTTTGTTGGATAACCATTGTGTTCCTAAGTTCTGTATTTTTTTTGTTGTCAAAGATGGTGCAGTTGAAGATTTAAATAATAGTGAAATCATAAAAGTTCTACTAGAAGCAGAGAAATTCCATTATAATCTTAGTAGAAGAAACTTTTAAAATTACGACTCAAAATTCAAAGCCATAAAAGAGATTAATAGTTTTGATGATATAACACACAAAAAAATTTATTTAGGGCAAAAAATCCACAAAAATTAAAAAACAAGGTTGAAAGCTAGATGACTAACCCAGACAAGAATACCTGCAACTCAAATGACTAACTCAGGGGTAATTTTTCTAATTCTAAAAACTAAAAATTTGCAGAAGTTCATGAAATCAACACAAAAAATGAGAAAAAGATATAAAGAGAAAGTTCATCTCTTAAGCACATGAAAATATATTTAACCTCTCATAAAAAGAAAAAATACACATTAAAAAGAATATTGTAACATTTTCTGTCATCAGAACAACAAAAATCTAAAAGTCAGATAACATACTCTTTGGCAAGTTAGTAAAGAAACAGGCAGTCAGGGCGGGCCATGGTGGCTCAGCAGGCAGAGTTCTCGCCTGCCATGCCGGAGACCTGGGTTCGATGCCAGGTGTCTGCCCAGGCAAAAAAAACCCAAAAAACAGGTATTCGTGATGGTATGTGTGTAAATTGATATAACCATATGGAAGGTAATTTATCAATATCTATCAAAATTGCAAATGAATGCACCCATTAACCTAGAAATTCTACAGATATAGTTCTGAGATAACTATGATAGTTAAAATATAGTAGATAACTATTATATCACAATAACTATGATATAAAATAGTTATAGGCATCTATCTTACAGATATAAGTACATACCAAAAAGAAATGATAAAGTACAAGTTCATTTATTTCAGTGACAGTTTTAATAGATGAAGACTAGGAAAAACCTAAAAGCACATCAACAGGAGCTAGACAAATATTAAATATGGTGCAGATGTATAATGACTCACTGTACAGCTTTTTAAAAATAATTAAATCATTTTCCATGTAGTAGCATAAAAAGATTCCAAGATTTATTGCAGAGTGAAAAAAAAAGAACAGTATGTATAAATGCTACTTTTATTCAGAAAAAAAAGAGGAAGGTGGAAAAAATACAAATGTATTTGTATTCACTTGTATATGCATCAAGAAACTCTAAAAGATATACAATGACAATGCTTACGGTGTGGAGGAGGAGTGATGTACTTTGGGTGCAAAGAGAGGCATTAGGAAAAATTGAGTCTGAAGAAAGCATTTTATTAAATACCTTCATATATGGGTATGTATATATATATATATATATATATATTTGATATTGAACTATGTGAAAGTATTACCTACTTAAATTACTCGACCATGTGCTTCTAAAACTTTATACAATAAAGAAAGACATGGAATAAAGCCATTTCATCTGACACGTCTTGTGGGAGCAAGACCCAGTCTCCCTGGTGTATTAAAATTGTTAAGGCACACAATAAGACCCTAGAAACTTGCTTTCTTTGACTTTGGAAACCAAGACCATGGGGTTCTGAGGAGGTGCCAATGGGCCAGGCACATTGTTCAGATGGTACTGTCCTCTTTAGATTCTGCCCCTTGTTATGTTCCTGTTTAATTCCCAGTGCACAAAATGCCACCTAAGGCCATCTCAGTACTAATGAATATCAATTGAATGAATGAATTCAGGAAACTTCTACTGCTGTGCAAATGATTTTGTGTGTGTGTGTGCAAATGATTTGGGTGGGAAATATTGAGTCAGTGGTCAAGAGAGAATGTAAAGAATTTTTTAAAAAGACTGTTCTAACTTGAAATTAGCCTAAAAACAGAATATCTTTTTTGTCCACCTGCAAATCAGATGTAGCCCCCTGCACTAGCTTTAGAAGATATTGTCTGACTACCAGAACTCAGCAGAACCCCAAAATTTGGTTTCTACCCAGCAAAAAAGGGGGGACTATTGGCATGTTTGTTTGTTTTTTCCTTGACTTCTTGAAATGTTTTCATGTCTCAGGGGCAGGGAAGAAGCTTTGACTGGGGGGAGATACTGACTCTGTCTTGATGGAGGAGCAAGTGAGGAAGGATTACTTCTACTAAGTGATTTTCCCCCTGCATGGAGATATTTTGTTGTTGTTTTTAACTGTTAACATTTGAACAACTTTACATGTGTTCTTCAAGACCTTGGGAATTAAATGTGAATATATCAGAATGCGAAATTAGAGCTAGTACAGAAAAAATATCCCTTACTTCCAAAATGAAAAGAGAAAACAGAAGGAAGAGAAATGTATTTAGACTTGGTGGGCAATTCCGATTCTAAGTGCCTATGACCATAATTCATAAATCTCTCCCCCCTGTCAAATGCTGAACAGGAACCAGTGGGTTTGACTTTCAGCCCAGAGCCTTATGCTATTCACTCACCAATGGCCATAAACATTTTTAAGAGAATTTGCTCACATTAATGATTTTCTCTAATTCTTTGATGTTTTCTAGCTGTTTTTTTTTTTGTTCTTGTTGTTGTTTTGTTTTGTTTTTGTATGCTGTATGGCGGGGGTCACATTTCATTCTTTTTCCATGTGAGTATCCCGTTATTGCAGCACCATTTGTTGAATTTTTGTTTGCTTGTTTTATCTTTATTCGTTTTTTGGAGGGAAGTGCCTAGGCCAGGAAGCAAACCTGAGTCTCCTCCATGGCAAGCGAGAATTCTACCACTGAACTACCCTTCCACCCTCCCGCCTTTTTTTTAAATAAAATATTCTACCTAGGGATGAAGAGACATCTTAAGCAGCATACCCATCAAGAGAACAGATTTCTCTTTCCCCTTCAGAACAGATTTTCTAGGTTTGATAAAGAGTTCTAGTTGGGACATCTGTGTACACAGGCAGCAACTGTGTCTGTGAGGCAAGATTGTAATAATTTAATTCTCTAGAGAAATTCAGCTCATTTTATGAGCACTGAACTCATTTGGGGATTGGGGGGAGGGAGAAATGACTATCAAATATATATATCCATGGTATCCAGTCGCATAGAAATGCATGTCAGTTAAAATATGTTAAACCAATTTCGCAGGTAATGTTAAAAAAAAAAAAAACAGCAACACTGACAAGTGGATAGAAATCACTCATCTTGACAAGTGATTATGTAGATTAGGAAAGATGCAGGAAGTTTTCTGTGCGGCTGAGGAATGGGGACTGGGAATAAATTCCCTATTGAAATAATGAATAAGATGAAAGTTATGTTCTGTTCTTGGTTGATGCTCTCAGAACTTGGGTTTAGGTCACACCCAGCCATATCCCAAGATATGGGAAAAGATGTTGAAAAATGCTTTGAGATCCCATATATTTGGGATCATACAGAAATTCTAAAATACATTACCTTCAAGCCTCGTATCCTCTTAGACTTTTCTCTTGGGCTTTGTTGTACCTCAGCTTCAAATCAAACCTTTTGAATCTTTATTGTTTTATTCCTGTCCATCATTATTCATACTCCAATATCTGCACAGAAACAAAGTTGGGGAATATAAAGTAGAATAGATTTCTTTGCCACCTTTACTCTGAAATTTTACCAACTACTTCCTCTTTCATTATTCCTTTTCTCTGGATTTCAGTGGTGTTTATGATGATGCCCTTTGATATTATGTGGTAATTCTTGAGCATTTTGTTGTTTCTTCCATGAGTTAGTAACATTTTCTAGGGTAGAGCCTCTGTCTGGAACCTCCAGTGTCCATCCAATCTTTGACCCAGACTCTTCACACCACATGCATTGTAAAACAACCATTCTTTTCAAAGATAATGCACCATTAGCGACATCTTACCGATATATGCATTTAGGAATGGGTGATGAGCAAAGTTTCAGCAAAAGAGTCAAATGTTTCCTATGAACTAGCAATGTTAAATCTCACATTTGTCTTTTGAATGAGATATATATTTGTGTTTTAAAAAATGTGTCACTTGTCATCTCTTGTAGAAGGGATAAACTTTGTATAATTTCCTATGTTGGGCAATTGGAAAAATGGTTGCGAAGCAAAATAAATTATGGTTGAAATCATGAATTAATTTTTCATATATCTTTTTAAGTGGTGGGAAATGAGGAAAAGTAGCAAATAACCTACTTTTGTTGGCATGTTTGGGAATGTACCAACATTCTGGTGGTAGATAGTTAAGGAACATAAAATGCCACCTTCCTCTGGAGCACTGCTGTTATCTTGAGGTCATGAATGGGTTTTAAATGATCCTTGGATTTTTAAATCCTGAAAGTATTTGAAAATCTTTTTGTTTATAACCCCTTTACTGAGGAAGAACCAGAGTTTTAATATTATATTCTTGAAGGCATGAGTTATCCAAAATATGAAGGGGCATCCGTTTAGAAGCTTACGATCTAACATTAGATGAATTGTAATAAATATGATAAATTATTTATTTGATTATTGAGTACACTTTTATGGACCACTTCTAGATGCCAGGCACTGTCTTAGTTGCTGGTGAGATAAAGCTGAGTAAGCTTTAGGAATAGAATGTTGTAAGAATTTCCTAAGTAAATAAAACCCTCCTTTAAGTTTTCTGGTGCTAATTTGACACTTCGTTCTTTTGAAGGTTGGTTACTGCTACTAGTATATACTTTTAATTGTTACCGTAATAACTATAAATTGCTTCAATTAGCATTAACTTCTATTGTGGAATATATAATTAAGAATACATATATGACTATTTCTGCCTTTTACAATGAGCTTTCATAGCAATCACTATTAGGACTACAGTATTAAGCATAATTACTAAGTGATCTCCTAGAACATAGAATTACTTTATAATTATTGGATATTTTCCTAAGCATATAACATGTAGTTACTTTGGGAGTAAGTACAATAGTGACATTTAGCAATCCATTACATAATTGATGAAATTTTCCTAAAAAATGTGAGCTAACATCAATAAGCACTGGACATTTAAAACTCCAAAATAAAGTCGGTCATTCAGCCCCTTTTTGAAAGACACCTTATTTTAAAACCATAATTCCGCAGGGGAAAATTGTCTCAACATATGAATCATTTGGTTTTGGAATCCAGAAACAAAGCAGATGGTATTAATTATCTATATTGAAAAATAAGTCTGTGTTCAATAAATTAGAATGAGATTTTTGAAAAACATACATTTTGGTAGGTCGGTCTAAAAATGTTTTTATTTTTATTTTTACTTTTAAAAACATTCCAAATATTTTTTGGAAAAAATTTTCAGCTAAGAAATTGTATGTTACAGCAGATGCAGAGCTCACCTTAAAATAATATATAAAAAATATTTTTTAAAAATTATATAAAAATAATTATAAAAAGAATCCTGGGGGAAAGTGGGTGTTTCCTCAAGCAACTAGGTCTTTCCTTAACAAAGAATTCCATTATGAAACTTCTCAAAACATTATAGCACTCTATAGGCAGAAAAAGCAGAAGGAAGTAGCAATGCTCCAATTTTCAGTGGCATAATGAACTACTAGAGAACCAAAATTACTTCATAAGGTATTGATGTACATATAATATTTCAAAAGAAGGAGCAATGAGATTTCAAAATGAGGCTATAGGCTTAGAAACAGAGATTCAAACCTGAGTATAGTCTCTGGACATAATGTAGTTCTCTTCCTGATGTTTGCTGTGGAGAATTATCATTATTGAAAGGAAAAAGCAACGAATGTTAAGAAAGTGAAATGATTTGACAAGTATGATCACCTAGGAAGTAATTAAAAAGAGGCCAGAATGTGATTTCACAAAGGTGCTTTCTTCATTGCACCTCTTTCAATGCATAAAGAGATGGATAAAAGAGATAGAAGAAGAAACCTAAGAATATGGTAGCAGAAGGACAATGGACTCTGTTTGGTGAAATTCCTCGTGCCTGGCCACTTTAACGTTGCAGTTAGGTTATAACTTCTACTTTATCTTTATTTTTTTCCTCAAACTAACACTCTTGCCTCCACTCATTTTATCACTATCCATTAAGCCTTAAGAACAGTGTTAAATATTTTTGAGTAGTAAGGAAATAAATTGATTCAATTATTGATGGGTACCTTGGGACCCTGACTAGGTCAGTCTGATATATGCATAATTAATATATTGGGGGATTTGTTTTGAAAGAATATCTACTGTAGTTTCAGAGTTCAGCAACATTGATTAATTAATTGAACCTCTAGGAACATAATTGGACCCTTTTAAGAACAGATCAGGGGCATGTTTATGGAATCCAGTTTAGTATTTCTAACAATCTGTTGGAAATTTAGCCATTACTTTTGAGGAGTGTTGATACTGGAGAGTTGGAGTCATATGGTCTTTGTCTAACTACTTAACTCTGCTATTATAAGGGGAAAGCAGTCATTAACAATACATAAACCAGTGGGCATGGCTGTGTCCCAATAAAACTTTATTTACAAATAAACAGGCAGTGGGCCTGCTTTGACTTGTGGGTTGTAGTTTGCTTACCCCTGCTTTTGAATTTCAGTCACTGGTACCCCCAATCTATTTGTCACCAATGCTTTATACATGAGCTATGATTGTTCCTTCATAGCTAAGCAGTCTCTGTTTTTACAGTCTCCCGTTGAGCACATTATTTCCCCTCCAATAACCATCACCTTGGGTCAAGGAAATCTCTGTTACTGAGCTATTCTTTTAGGCTTTTAGCTGCTCTCTTGTTTTTAGTGTTTTCCTTCTTTAGTATCTGTTACAAACCAGAGCTGGAGACATCATTCTAAAATATGTTTCAAAAACTTTCAATGACTGCAGTGAGGATTCAGCGGAGTAACATAAGTTAAAGCTGTGAAGTGGTGGAGAAATATGAGTAGCAGGGTCCATAAAAGTAGGGAAAAAACCGAATAACATTCAGACCACTTAGCCTGTTATTCAAGACTCTCAAAAATCTGGCTACTGTTGAATCCAAATCAGTTGAGCAAACGTGCAGTGAGCAGGATGGCGAAGTATTTAAGAGGTTGTGTTCTTGAGGCAGACCATTTGTTTTCAAATCTTGTCCACATAAATACCAGCTGTGTGCCTGGTATGAGATGGATAGTAACTGTACCTACCTCATAGGACTGACGTAAAGATTAAATGAGTTTTTTAAGGCATGTACAGGCACAAAATAAGTACCAGTATGTTTTCTTTTTATAGTATATTTAATGATATATTTAGTATGTTTATCTTTTACGATCTTCACACACCTGTTATGTGCCAATCATATTTCTAATAGTAAATATTTATTGAATTTCTTTTATGAGATAAATGCTGTTCTAGGTTCTAAGCATATAACAGTGAAAAGACAGACACAATCTCTGCCATTTTTATGTCCTATTAGTCACTGGTTCATTCAATAAATATCCAGTGAACACCTTTGACATGTTGGACATTTCTAAGTATTGTGATCCCTGTTTATTAAGACAGACAAAGTTTCTGCTCTTCTAATCTAATATTTAGTTGTTAGGTATGATCTTCTCATCTAGACTACGTGATCCTTGGAGTAAATAACTATATTTTAACCATCCCGTATTCTGAGAGCATTTCTAATATTGTCTTATTTCATACATACCAAATTAGTAAACGGGTGAATAGATGAACACCTACATTTCTTAGGCACAAATAGGTTAATGTAATTGAGAAATTAGGATTTAAGGGATGATTTTGATTACTGAATCATATCTCTTTTTGCTTTCTGGAATATTGGAGTGGACAGAGGGGAATATCTGAAATCCCTAAACTATAATTCAACTGCGCTGATATCTGAAATATTGTAAAAGCCCTTAACTTGTGCCTTTGTGACTATAAGAGTTGTTACTCCTTTTATCTGGTCATTTTCTTGTAGGGCAAAAGCCCTAATGCTAATGAAGAATTTGCCCCTGACCCTTGAAATCATATCAGCTAGACCCTGCTATTGAAAAATAACTTGTCTCCCTTCCTTTTGGCTCATGCCTTTAGTTCTGAAGCAATAGCTCTGCCTCCCCTCCTTTCAGTTTATGTTCTCCATTGAGATGATAATGATAACACTGTCTCCTTTTCTTCTTTGAACTTGCTATTAGAAATGACCTCATCTCCCCTTGCTAAAATCTTTAAAAACCTTGAACCCCCTAAATTCCAAGAGACAGATCTTGGGCCGCTAGGCCATCTTCTCTCCTACTCATGCTGAGTAATAAACTCTTTCTCTCTTTGAACTCTAGTGTCTCAGCAATTGGTTGTTGAGTGTGTCAGGCAAAAGAATCCATGGCTATTGTCTGGTAACATTAGCACCAACTAATCCAGAGAGAAACTGAAATCAATCACTGTGGTTAGAAACATGTGACATGCCATTCCATGAGACTTGCATTAATGCCCATATCATCCATCCTTTTTTCAGAATTGAAGGCTCAGGTTTCATCAGTTATGTGTATGGCAGGGAGAGAAGGAAATCGTCCCAAGAAACAAGATTCCAAAGGAATATATTAAGCAGAAGATTAGGATTCTCTCCAGGATTTGGTAAAATAGAGGCCCTGGATAAATTACTTAACTGAGATTTGCTTTCCAGTTGGGGCAATAAAGTTGTGAAAAGTGTAAAAGTTCTAAAATTATAAAATCAACCTGGTCCATTTCTAAAGAAACTTTTAAGTTCTTGGCTAAATTCATTAACCAAGTTTCTCATTCTACTCAGAGTAAGAATGAGACTGAGAGGAGTATAAAAAATATGCAATTAAAAACAGGACAGTTGTCTAAAAACATTTGGTGGTATGTAGACAATAAAGAAATGGACAATAAACACCACCTGAAAGAGCTCTCTCGTGTGACCTCATAGAGTTAGTGTAGGATAGATAGGTCCTATTCAGGAATTGAGAAGAGTAGGAAAAGTGGAAGAACTTTGGGGTTTTTATTCTGCCTAGTTCAAGAAAACTTGAGCACAGTCAATACTTTATTCCATTCTGAAGTATATTGCTCAATCATGAAGAAGCTTTTATCTTTAAAGTTTCAGAAATCCAGTCTGACTCATTTTTTTCAGCCATGCTTATGGGAAGCCTTATCAACAAGGAAATGGTTTTACAGGGAAATGATCCTGAGCCACTTTGGCTGCCCTCCCTCACATGCAAATCATCAGACAGTATGCAAATGATACCAGGAATACAATCAGCAGTTGCAGAATGAAACATTTCCATACATCTTCCTGAATAGAAAAGGAGGAGCTAAAGAGCACCCCAAATCCTGGGAACCTTTCCAGCAAAGAAAGAATTACATGAAGTCTTTGCTAAGTCTCAGGGACAGAGTTAGCCATGTTAGCGTCTATTGATATACGCTTGGGGTGAAATTTGCATTCTATAGAATTGGCCTACATTTCTGGAGGAAACAAAAACAAAAACGAAAGCAAAACCTGGTTGTTATTTTTCCTTAGGTAACAGAGTTATGGTCATAGGGTCAAGTGGAAATGGAAAGCTTTAGCCATTACCTAATGACTATACTTTTTGTTTGTGGTTTGGAAGATGCTTTAAGATTGAAATGTGGATTTTATGTCCTGCAGGAAATCTTTTACCTGCAATCAGGCTGGAAACAGAAGATACCCTATTCTGGCAAGGCAATACAACTGATACGTCCACATGGTATGCTGGCTTACAACTAGTAAGGCGTGGAGTTGACTGGGCTTCCATTTTACCAGAGGACCAAGTCCCCCAAGCACGTTTTGTGCTTGCTGGTCCAGGAAAAAAAATAAAAGAAATTATCTAGAAGGAAATATTCCTCATCCAGAGATGCAATTTACATGAAATATCGTTATGACAAGATTATTTACATTCAGCAGGCATTAGGGATAAAGAGAATACTTGCAGAGCTATCTTCCTAAGCAACAAATTGAAAATCCTTTGAGATAAAATCTTTCTGTGTTGTGATTTTCAGTTCTGTCAGACACCACAGAAAAATGGTGCTAAGTTAGCATATCTGTGCACTCAATGACTGATGTGTTTTTTTTTTTTAACTTACACACCAATGGTTTCTTTTAACTGTATATACCTGTTACGTTTCCTACCCATTGTACTATGTGAATTTATGCTCTGGGCAGATTAGAATAAAGTCCCCTAAACCAGCTTCCTTTGGGATATAATTTTTTAAATGATTTCTGTAGAGAGAGAGGGCTTGCTATCTTGGAATGAATGTGATGCTGATACTCTTACGTATGCACACGCATGTGCACACACAGAGCAGGAAAAGAATAGGTTTGACTATCACTATTTAAAATAATCCACAGATTTAATTGACTCCTGATCATCTTCTTTTCAAGCCACAGTGCCACTGATGTTCAGATGCGTCAATTATTTTACTATCTTTTTTAAAAAAGATGTGCAGTATGGCTCATACAGAATGATAAATGGAAGGCAGTTGTCTAGGAAGATTAGTATAATTAAACTGTGATGCTGTATGTGAGAAAAATGCAATGGCACAGCTTTTTCAGATGAAAGGATGATTCAGATGGAAGGATGATGTTTTTTTTCCCTTTCTTAACATAATAAGAGAGAAGGTGTGGTGACTTTTGGTGGATGCTGGTCACAAAGTCTCCTTTGAGAGAGTGTCATGCCATATGGAAAAGATCCCAGTGGGCTCTGCATCTACCACAAGAAAGACATTCACATTGGATCAGTGAAGACTAAAGTGGTTGTGTTATCAAATGATTGCAGACTAGCCATAAGTAATTAATTAATTGATTAACAAATTATTAATTAAAATTTTAACTTTATAATATTAATTTTATAATATACTTATTTGTTTTCTTTGGAAGAAACCTCACATTAAGAAAAAGATAGTCATTGGCAAAGGTTGCTTGAACCATCCTAATGTATAACAGGCAGGACTGGGCCTTTGCAGCTGACAGCACGGGGGGCGGTAGGGGGGACGGGGGAGGTTTCACACAACGCTCTTTGGACAGAGTGCTATGGTCAGAAAAAGATAATAAAGAGGCTAGAACATGCACCATCTGGTCTAACAGAAGGGAAGATGGAAAACATCAACGGGGAGTTGGAATTGTTGTGGAAAGCCAGACGGTGAAACATTGATTAAGATTATTTTGTTGATTAGGTGATATCCTGTGATTTATGTCATGAATGAGGAAAACCAAATAACTTCTTCTGGGTGAAACCAGGGTATTCTACATAGAGCTACAATTATGTCTGACCCTTGGAGCCTCAAAAAAATCTCCCCATCCAGCAGAAGAGGCCAAACTAAGAAACAGGGCTCCCTGAGAACATGGAAACTATGCACTCTTTGGAGGAAGGGGCACAGAAGTCCCCCTGATTCTCGCATGTTGGCAGAGGGCCCGGTAGTGGTTGGGGAGGATATCACAGAAGGGCTTCTTTTTTCAAAGAGAATTCGAAATTGCTGACTCCAGAGGCACTCTGAAACACAAACGGAGATCAGCCCAATCAGAGTAAGAAGCTAGATTTGATGGAATACACAGGATGAGAGGTCATTTTAGGCATTAGGCTTACTCAGATTATAAATCTGGATATGAAGGTGTAGATCAGATGCTTGCCCTCTGAAGTTCCCAAGGTTTCTTAAGACAAGCAGAGACATATTTTCTCAAATCAATTTCTCATGTGCAGTTTTCTTAGTTATCTCCTTCCATTATCCCCCTCTCTCCCAACATTATTCTCTGCCTTTCCCAACAGTCTTTTCTTCACAGTGGTAAAGGTAATATTCAATCCATCCCCCAGAATAAAACACAAATTACTTATCTGCAACACAGTCACAATAATATCCCTGTGGAAGGTTTTCTTGTTTACCAAGCACTTTCGCATGACAATTCCTCCCTGCATCCGAGCTAGCCTTTTTATACATAACTTACCATGGGCCAGGGACTGAGCAAAGCATTTTATATCTGTTGATCCGTATTCAGTTTAATCTAAAATATATCTCTACAGGGTAGGATTTATCATTATATGCCCATTTTTTAAGATAACCAAATTGAGGCTTCTCAATCAGCTAATATGTGATGGAGCCCAAATTTAAACTCAGTCTGATTTTCAAGCCCTCACTCTTTACCACTACTCTATACTGCTTCAATCATTTACATTGATAGTAGTAAATCAATGTTAATGATGAAGAAACCAAAGTTCAGAGAAGGGGTGGTTATTAAACATTGGAATGGGATTTGAACTCAAAACCTTGGGCTCTTAATCCAGCTCCCTTCCCCCTTCCCCATCCTACTGCTGTAAATTTTCTGAACAAATGATAAACATACTCTCTGAGATAAGACATCATTCATTTGCTTCTTCTCTCTTTGATAACTCACTTTCTGAAAGGCATGTTTCTTGATGATCCAAACCCATTGTTTCTCTCTTTACAAGAGATTTGTCACATGGAAATATTTGTGAGGTGCTAACTAATTATTGAAAGGTACTTAAAACACCCATTTTCCTTCTTAATGACAGCAAACATCAACTGCTTCTTAGACTAAATACTACATATTTTAAACTGAGAGCTGGAATTTGAGTATGGACAACTCTCCCATTGCTTCAAATCATGAATGACGCTCCTGTGATATCACAAGTACACATCTAGCTCATCAGTAACAGGGCACATGCAGGTACATACATTTGCTTCCCTATTATATCCCAAACAGTTGTAGGAGGACAGCACCAAGTATCAAAAGTGTTACCTTCTGTAATTCATAAAGTTGCACTGAATAGAATTATCACCTTGAAATTACAGGGTAAAACTCTTTATGCAAAAACAGATTAAAGACAAATTAGACTGTGGGCCAGGTCACTCTGATTGTTAATTAGTGATAATGGAAATACAATTAGCATAATGAGTTCCAATTACTGTATATGGAGAAATATGAGCATACTGCTTTCATAAATCTTGGTTCCAGGAAAAATAAAATGCATCTGGTTTAACAAAGCATGCCCTTCTCTTCTGCAGAAAGCTTCCTGGTAAATATCTCTTGGTAAAGCTAAATCCTTCCTCTGATGGGTTGTGATTTGGAAAAAAAAAAAAGGCAGCAGAATGGATTTGCCCTGTCTGAGAGCTGAGCAGTTTTTTGTATTAGCTCAGCTTCTGTTTTAAGCTTCCTAGAAAATCAACCATCTGTTTCTCCAATCGTGGGTTAAAAACATTGGAGAGACTCATAGACCATTGCATCAAATGTGCTTATTGTCTTTGAAATGTTGGTGAGCCGCCTTTCTGCCTTTGATAAGCTGTGAAATTGGAGAGCCAATTATAGTCACATATTTACACAAATCTGAATGGCTTTTTGAAAACTCTGTGTAAGAATGAGTTGATGAGAAAAAACAGCTTTACACAGAGCTGTAGTAGGATGCTTGTGGGTGTGTTAATGAAGTTATTTTTAAAAGAGTTGCATTATGGGTCTGGATATTTCTTTTCACCCTGGTTTTACACTGTCTCAACTTTTCATCACAGGCACCAGTCTGTCTTAACTTTCTCAGAAGGTTCGATTGCTGATAGCACATTAAGCCAATTCTGTTGTCTTCTCCATTTGACTCTCCTTTGCTACTTTTCTTGCTAT
Organism: Myrmecophaga tridactyla; assembly: GCA_004026745.1. Taxonomy (NCBI): domain Eukaryota; kingdom Metazoa; phylum Chordata; class Mammalia; order Pilosa; family Myrmecophagidae; genus Myrmecophaga; species Myrmecophaga tridactyla. The sequence continues at coordinate 50,335 of PVIY010007088.1, forward strand.
GAATGCTCAACTGTTGACAGATTAGATTCCAAGGCTGGTTAAAACCCAAGCCATTTGGCCAATGAATGGTAATGAATGTGGACTGCTCAGCCCACATAGGTGACATTACACCTTCCACCAAGGGAATGTGCCCTCTTCCTTGTTGTACCCTGTAAATCTGATAGATGCCATTAACCTTTTCAGCTGATCCCCATGGAGCGCTGCAATGGCAAATCTCAGTAGTAATTGCTAAGACAAAAATGCCCCAGCATGCCTATATTCTCTGTAAGGATCTATGAAATAGGCAAGTTGGCTACTCAAGTGCCTTTACCCCAACTGCTTTCATGATTTATTTTCGGCTGTCAGTTTGCACCAGGCCACAGAGCTTCAGATTCCTTCAAACGCACAAATAGCAGATCTTGCAAAGTACTTAGAGCAATTCAACCCTCTCCTTTTTCCCTGAATGCGATTTTGCTATAGAGGAGAACTGTTATATATCTAGACCAGAGAATCTAGTAAAATAGATGAGTTCACCAAGGAGAAACATTCTTGTCCCTAGCTTTATGATTCACAGGACATTTTCTGTGGGGCTTTGATTGTGGTTGTCATATTTTTAACCTAGTCAAGTCCCCTCAGTCTGCTGGAAGCATTTGTAAACTGGATTATTCAATAAAAGAAATGCTTGTCAGGCATCATTCTCCTTCAGCAGTTTGAGATGCTTTCTCTAAAAATGGCTTTCACACCACCACTATCTCTCCTTGAAGCATACACATGCACTGCACACACACACAAACACACACACACAGACCCTTGAAAGGAATAAAAATGATCATTGACTCTCTGTCAGCCCATATTTATTATGGAAGGTATGGCAGAGCTTAAAAAGACAAGCTCTCCCTAGTATTTTTATTATTAAAGTATATATTGGATCAACAGTCCTTTATAAATTTAAACAAGGAAAGGCAATACCTTGAGAGGTACATGGGGTATCCTGGAAAGAAGACTGACCTCCTGGGTACTGGAAAGTTTCACATCGACAGTTATAACAATGTGTACTTGATAAATGCTGATAATAATGGCTATTTGATACCTCCTGGGAAAATTCTCTGGGCCTAAACTTACTTATAATATGAAGATTTGTGCTAGATGCTTTCTAAGGTTTCTTTAAGCAGTAACATTTGTATAATTCTATGGGCCAACCTCCCAAACCAGGAGATTTGACATACAGAGATATTAAAGACTTGCAAATCTATCTAAATAGTCATTTATTTTTACTCACCTGCATCACTTGGAATCATATTCAGCTCCACATATCAGAAGACTTCCAAATGGAATAGGGGATTCATATCTCTGTGCAGGTCTGGAAGTCCTCAAAAAGCTTCTACCCTCCAAGGCACATCACTGTTTAAGATGGCAGTTGGTGTTCCAACCATTACATCTAAGTTCTGCAGAGAAGAAGAGGTAGAAACTGGAAACAAACAATAACAAAATGAGTAACTACTTGGTCATATCTTTAAGATTTCCAGTAATCCTTTCTCAGTGACTTCTGTTATAATCCATTGGCATCAGTTGTTGTGAGGGAAGCTGGAAAATGGAATGATATTTTAACCTGATGAATTCTGGTCCAGAATAAATCAGGGCTCAACTATTTAAAGAAGAAAAGGAGAGTAGATTCTGGGTAGGTATCTAGTAGTCTCTGCTCTGTAATCCTTTCCCTTTTATTTAAAATATCCTTGCTCCTCCGTCCTGGAAAAGAACACCTCTATTGTACAGAAATAATGTAGTCTCATTATTTGAGACACATTATAATGTGATGCTAGATGGTTGAGTCCCATCCAATTTTTTTTTCTTTGTATACTATATGGTGGGAGTCACATTTCCTTCTTTTATCATGTGAGTATCCCCTTATTGCAGCACCATTTGTTTGGTTTGATTTTTCGTTTGTTTGCTTATTTGTTTGGGAAGTGCAAGGGCCAGGAATCAAACCCAGGTCTCCCACAAGGCAGGTGAAAATTCTAGCGCTGAACTACACTTGTACCCCAGTCCCATCCAATTTTGACACCCACTCCTTAAAAAACCAGTAAGATGACCCGAGCCATCAAATTCATCTGAGGGAAAATTTAAAAGTCTATTTAAAATTTTAAAAATCATTCCCATTTGTGGATAGCAATAAAACTGAAAAGAAAAGCATTTATGGTGTGTGTTTATATTTTACATAAAGTTAACATGAAACCCATATTTAACTGAAAACTAGTAAGTCTAAAAGTAGCAATTACTTGAAAACCAGCTACATTTGAAATAGAGACCAATTAGATCAATTTTACCATAAGTAATTTCTTAGTATTAAAAAAACAGAGGGTTTTTAAAATATCTGCCAATATTTTTAAATGGACATTTATTTTTTAAACATAAAGGTTCTTAGTGTTTACACATGCAAAAAAAAAAGAAAAAGAAAAGAAAAGAATTCCACCAGAAACAAACCATGCAGTGGTTATAACCAATGACATATTTTCTTCAGAAATGCTATTTTTAAATTTTAACAGGCACTTAGTTAGCAGCTTGTCAGTCAATGGATTTTCAAATTAATTTTACCTCTTGGCAGTTGACTTTTCAAGGGTTTCTACTGACTTCCCCACTTGTTAGTGTTGGACATGCAGTGAAATACAGGGAAGAGTGAGTGTGAAGGGACTTACTGAGTGGAATTGTTTTATGGAGGACCTATTGGGAACTCAAGGCTTCTGAGCATTATATAATGAACTGGGATGGCATAGGAGTACATTGCGATATGGTGCCCTAAAACTTTATTGTTTCCAGGTCTTAAGGTAAAAAAAAGCCTAAAAGTCCTTTCTCCATGCAATAAAGAACTACATTTAAATCCCTTAGATAGTTTGGATGAGCCAATACAGAACAGCATCAATTAGGGATTTGGGCTGCAAACATCAGAAACCAAATCTGGTTAACTTAACCAAAAGTGAATTTATGGGAAGGAAATCAGGTAGTTCATAGAGTTCAAGGCAGGAATTTATAGCCAGACCCAATGAAAGATAAAATTCAAGGCAAATGAGAAGGTGCTGGTGAAGGAAGCTATGCAACAGTCTCATCTGTCACCAATGTTGAATGAATGAGCTTCAGCTGTTTTTGCCTCCCTCCGTGCAAGAATAATGTCTAGGAACAGAGAATCTGGTTGACCTTAGCTCATGTATATGCCCACTTCTAGATCAAAAGAGGGCTGAGCAATGCACTTTGAGTGACACCAACCCTAGGACTACACAAATGGGGAAGAGACAATTCCCCCAAAAGGGTGCTGTTTTTGCCTGTAATAGGATGAATGGATGTTGTGGTTTTCTTAAAAAGCAAGTAACTAACTATAGCAATGCTTCTAGGACTTTCTTGTGCATGCGAATCTTCTGGGCTTCTCATTAAATTGCAGATTTTGACTGGAGATCTGGGCTCGGGCCTGAGGTTCAGGCGTTGCTGCTGCCGTCCTATAGATCACTTTTTAAGGAGTAAGGCTTTATTACTGTGAATGCCAGGAAGACAATTAGCCCACATTACCTAATGCATGGAGGTTTTCCTTTTTGTTTTAGTTAAGATGTAATTACATATTTAGAAATCAGTAGAATTTAAACCTTCAATTTTAACGTGTATATATACCCATGTAACCAACACCCAATCAAGATAAAGAGCATCGGTATCTCCTTAGAGAGTTCCTTGTATCTCTTTCTTTTGTCCCTCTCCCTTCAAGAAGGAACCACTTTTTTGATTTCTAATTCTATTGACTAGTTTTGCCTGTTCTTGAACTTTCAAATAAATGGAATCATATAATATGTACTCTTTTGTGTTTCGCTTATTTTGATCAACACAAGGTTTATGAGATTCACCTATGTAGTTGCAACTACCAGTGATTCATTCCTTTGTATAGTTGAATAGTATTCCATTCTATAAATATGCTAGAATTTGTTTATCACTCCTCCCTTTGATGTATATCTGGTTTGTTTTTCATTATTTGCTATTATGAATAAAGCAGCTGTGAGTATTCTGTACAAGTCTTTTTATGAACTAATGCTTTCATTTCTGAAACAAGGTCAAATGAGTGTATTTAACTTTATAAGAAACTGACAAATAGTTCTCCTCAGTGGTTGTATCATTTTACATTTCTGCCAGCAGTGTATGAGAGCATTCCAGTTGTTCTGCCTTTGGTGTTGTTAGTCTTATTTTAGACATTCTAGTGTAAGCATATCTCATTGTGGTTTTAATTGCATTTCCTTGATGACAATCCATGTTAAGCATCTTTGAACACACACATTTTCTTTTAATCTTTTGCCTAATCTCATTTCCACCTTTAAAATACAGTCTCCCTTTGAATGTGATAAACATCTTGCTTTCAATGCAGCCACATGAAAGAATTTCAGTTTGACTCCTACATACACTTTTAAATTATGTTTACCTTCCGCAATAATTTCTTACCGAGTATTTTGGTTCTGAGTATGGGCTGCTGGACATGTTAACAGTATTTTTTCATTAAAGATAATGTCCAGTTCTTTCTCTGATGGTATTTGAATTTGCCATCCCAGGCTCTTGTAGTCAAATATATTGATAGTGCCCCTTGTGTGTTCTCTGACACTTGGGTGTAATTGTGGTGAACTTTGAATTCCCATCTTAAGGTCAGTTATTAACTATTGATGGATTCTCCTTTTCTCCACTTAATGCTAAAGTATTCATACTAACCAAGACAGATGAGAATGGCTAAGGAGTTTTTCAATGCCATTGCTGCGTAAGCTATCTTTTGCTTCCCTCATGTGAGAAACTCAAAGCACTTTTGTAGAGAAGATCATTTATTCAAGGTAAAGAAAAAGAATAGTTCTTCCATCTATTCTCAGAACTCCAGTTTTCAAAGCCCCAAATACTTTTTCTGAAACGGAATTTTTTTCATCATTAAAGATTAGAAAATTGCATCTTTGTCAACAACCTTGGCCAACCCACTTGGATCCAATTGGGTTCTGGATGTGCAAAAGGATGGCCAGGACTTCAACATCCTGGACAAGACACCCTGACAAACAACTGCACTGTTTTGGATTTCCCAGGAGGCGGAAGAGTGCCCTCTGAGATTTATAAACACATCCATAATAAATGGGAGACTGAAGTTTAAACTGTTATGCAGCCTCTGCTGTGCTGCCGAGGTCTTATGTGATTTAGAGAGGTGACATTTACTGTGTGCAGACCTATTATTCAGAGTGACTGTTTGTGTATAGACAATATTTTAAAATGGCTTGCTGTAGATGAAAAATTCTTATTAAGTCAGAAAAACAGTTTAAGTAGGTAACACACGCTCAGTTTAGTCTGCTATAAGTCTTACTGTCTTGCCACATAGAAAGTGCTTAGAGTGGTAGGCAGTGTCACCTTACAGACACGGGCTAAAATACTATCTCCAGACCAAACAGGATTCAGGGATTTAGTTGGGACCAAGAAACTAATTGTACATTGAAAGTTAAACTAAGAGGCATTTCCAGAGATGACATTCCTTTAATGTAGAGTCCAGAGATGACATTCCTTTAATGTAGAGTTTCCCTTTAGTAACAGTGAAATATAATGGCACAGGCAATAGGGTATAGTAGAAAGAACACTGGACTAGGAGTCTAGAAATTCGGGAAGTATGTTCTTCCACCAACTAGTAGTATATTCACACACATGTTCCTTAACCCCCATGGGCCTCAGATTACTTAATCTATAAACATGGAGATTGAATTAGGTGATCTCTAAAATTTCCTTTAAGACATACCTATAGTGAACAATGTCACTAGCTTCTAATAGCCATACAGCACTCTATAGTCCACCAAGAACATTACCATATCTTCATCTTTTTTTTTACATTCAACCCCTACTGTAGTTCTGAGAAGGAGACAGAACATTTACTATTATGTAATTACTTCAAATGAAAAAATTGAAGCTCTGAGTGTTTACAATTGCACATGACTGGAAGAAACCTCAACCCTAGATTTTGCCTCTTAATCTAAGATTGTCTCATTCTATATCTTATACCTCTGCCTGCCCAGAGTTCTTTGGAAACAGTTACAGACATTTCCCTAGGAAAAGATGGAATAGAGAAGCAAATGGAGGGCTGTGAGAGAACAGACCAGGATCCTGTTCTCAGGAGAACCCTGGTCATCCAAGAAAGAGAAGCATCTCTCTGCCTAATCATCCTACCAGTTTTAAAGACCAAACTCGATTTTCTCCTCTCCCAGGAAGACTTCCCTGCTTCATCCTCCTCATGCCAGCTTCTAGGAATCCTCATTCTTGATTGTTAACTGAAATCCATTTTCAAAATGAATGCAACAGACATGGTCTTTCCCTTTTCTTTTTACTTTAGAATACATACATCTTATTTCTCCCAATTTATTAATAAGTTCCACACGGGCAAGCCTTGTGAGTTTTGTTAGTAGTTATATACTGGTCTATAGTGAGAAATCAGTTCATCATGTGATTCATCCTTCAACTGAGGTCCTTGTACCACCTTGGATCAAGGCAGTACCAAGATGGAACGTTTCAATCTTCTGCTTAATGCAACATTAACTTAGTTAAAAGCTGTGATACTGCAGCCTTTTTCGTTGCAAACCCACAACCTCATTGCCTCCATTACTATCTCTTCACCGTCATTATTTTTCATCAGAGTACTTAACTATTATGATAACTTGAATTAATTTGTTTATTCTATATCTCCCAACTAGAATGTAGGCTTCATAAGGGCAGAGTTTTGTCTGATTGTTCACTGCTATATCTTCATATCTTGAACAATGCCCATTACAGGTGTTCAATAAATATCCACAGATGAAATTAATGAATAAACGTATTTCAGGCTTCATCAGCATAGTGTGTTTGTCAAGAAGTACTTCTATCATCATTCAATAAGTTTTGCTTATCAATGAAACAATTCACATTCTAGAAATTTAAATTTTAATAAGCGATAGTATTTGCCCTTAAGTATAAAGGTTTCAAGTATTTAAAAAAGTTATTGTTCTAGTTTGCTAGCTGCTAGAATGCAACACACCAGAGACGGATCGGCTTTTAATAAAAGGGGATTTATTTTGTTAGTTCTTCAGAGGAAAGGCAGCTAACTTTCCACTGAGATTCTTTCTTACGTGGGAAGGCACAGGATGGTCTCTGCTGGCCTTTTCTCCAGGCCCCTGGGTTCCAACAACTCTCCCCAGGGTGACTTCTTTCTGCATCTCCAAATGCCTGGGCTGAGCTGCGAGTGCTGAGATGAGGAATACCGAGCTGCTTAGGCTGTGCTACGTTGTGCTCTCATTTAAGCAGTAGCCAATTACGTCAAACATCATTCATTGCAGCAGGCACGCCTCCTAACTGACTGCAGATGTAATTAGCAACAGATGAGGTTCAAGTACCATTGGCTCATGTCCACAGCAACAAGACTAGGTACGTTCACCTGGCCAAGTTGACAACTGAATCTAACTACCACAGTTATTGAAGAAAGAATTACCTTGGTGATGCCTCTATGCATATCCATGATCATTATTCTGGTAAAAAGTAGAAATGATATTTGTTTGGGATAAATCCATTGTTCCACCATCACAATGCATTCATGAAGTCTTTACTAAAGTTAGTTCCTTCAAAATAATGGAGTTTTCTCTGTTAGTGACAAAAATGAATTCTGTTATGCCAAACTTAACATCTAAATCTAATGTTAGCCAAAGAGGTCTGATTAATAATAAAACACACCCTAGAACATGGGCGTTAGAGCCACACATGCACAGCTTGTCTTTTGCTGAGTAATTCTGCATCTTGGAGCAAGATACTTTGTCCCTCAAGGGCTTGGTTTCTTCACGTGAAATGGGTATAATAATAATATCTATCTCATGGGTTTTTTTGTGAAGATTGACGGAGGTAATCTTATTTACTGACATATAGAAACAATTCAATAAATGTTAGACTTTACTATTACTACCCAGAGTTAGAAAAGTATAGCACACAATTTAAATGCAAATAGTAGTTATACTATAGTACTCTGCATTTTTATTTTATTTTCACTGGAAGTCTGTGTGCTAATTTAGCAGTAATGATGTTCAAAACATATGTTTGTTCTTCTAAGAATTAACAATAGACAAGATTATTTGTTGACTTTGGTCTGTTTGGATCATTGTAATAAGGTGCCCCACATGTAGAAAGTACTATGAATTTCTACAGCTGATTAAAAAATATAATTTTCTGAAGAGTCATGGTAAATCTCCTTTCCACAGACACCTTTTAATAAAAAACATAAATTATAAAGCTACCGTTATGCAAACAATATTGGCACAACAAGAAAATGATTAAGATGCAGACAGGGTCGGTCAAAAAGACTATAAAAGGATTAATGTGCACTGTTTGATTTATAGTAAAACAATTGGTCAAAGTTTAGGTAGCATTTTAATTTTTGGTGTCTGCATAGTTATAGCCCATACTACTCTTACCAAAAGCAAACGGAATTATTTTTTATAAGCCAGAGTTAGAAACCACTGGAGCATGTTAAATCAGTCTACTGCCACTATTTCATAAGAAGTATTTCAAAACAAGGAGAAGAGTAGCTCTGACTGTTTTTAATTTATGGAATAAAGTAACAGCTATTTTATTCCATTTTTGACTTGATGTTTCTCAGATGTGGAACACCTTTAGCTATTCTTTGATTTCTCTCTCTGGCTACTCTATGTTACTCATTTCTGGAGTCACTTTGGCCTTGTGAATGACAATTTTCATCGCAAAGTCAAAAACATGAAAAGAGAATTTCATTGGATCAGACTTCCTAGATGTCTGTTTGAGTATTTTGAACTAGTTCTAAACCCAAGTGGAATGCACCCCTTTGGCAGCAACATGATGAGGTTTCATCAACACTTGTTGGTGTGAAATGATATTCATTTAACTTGAGTTTCCCAAGGTCTCACTAGACCATGAAAACAAATGAAATTACCTTGAATAGAATCATGTAAAACATTGTAAACCACATTTTACCCTGGCTCTTGCCCCGTTTTTACAAAGCATTCCATCATCTGCAATGTGCCTTACCTCAATATTTTGGAAAAACCCCAGTATGTGTTTCATATGTGTCTACACACATATGGTCAGTTACTACTGGTCACTACTTGTGCTTCCCCGTGTTCTGCTAGACCCAACAATCTACCACCAAGCACTGCCACTGTTTTCTCCTTTTTCTAACTCGGTAACCCAAATCTAAATCTATAGAATTAGATGGTGAACATATTTATATGCTATACCCTATTTAGAATTGGTCCTTTTCCTGTTGAAGTCAATTAAAACTTTTTTTTGGAGGGTACATGATCCAGGAATCGAACCCGGGTCTTCTGCATGAAAGGTGAGCATTCTACCACTGAACCACCCGTGTGCTCCCTCAATAAATCTTTTTGTGTGGTGGTCATCTTGTCAGAATTGACTTCCAGGAGGATCCTAAGTCTCTTAATATTCTTAAACTTTATTCTGCCATTTCAGTTTTCCAGAAATATCTAGTTATGCTTGATTTCCCTTGTAGCTTATGGTGAAACCATTGCTATATTTGGATTTATTCACCTTTTAGCAAGTGTTCTTAATATCTCATACTAAACTATTAATATAACAAAATTTAATATCTAATAAAGGTATTAGTTAGCTAATACAATAAGGATGTTGTATAACAAACCATCATCAAATTCAGTAGATTAAAGAAACAATCATTTATTCTTGCTCATACATCTACTGTTGGGCTGAGTCGGGTGGTGTTGATTGATCTCCACTGGACTTGCCTGGACTTGACTCTACATTATAGATTGAGCCCAGATTTTCTTCATGTGTTTCTCATCCTTCTTGGACCAGCAAACTAGTCAACATGTTTTCTTCTCATGGCAATGACAGAAGCTTAAGAGGGAAAACTGAGCAGTGCAAGCATATTACAAGCCTTTGCTTTTATTATATTTGCTAATATCCTATTGGTCAAAGCGAGACACATAGTTGAGCCTAAGGTCATGGGGTGGGAAAGTGCACTCTCTGGCTCCAGTAGGAGGAACTGTGCAGTCACATGGCAAGGGATATGGCAACAGGGAGTGTTGAAGATCTGGGAACCTTGATGCAATCTACCATAGCTAGTAAGGATTTAAGCTTTACCGTTCATTCTTTGTTCTTAGCATTTATATGGCCAGAGGTACAGTATGCACTATAGAAATGATTCAGTTTATTTAAATTTAGTAACCATTCACTGAGCATCTACTCCATTTAGTGCATTGAGTAGAAGTAAAGGCACCTGGAGCCTGAGAGATTTAGCATGGGAACTGGGTGAAACCCATTCTCAGTGACAAGTATAGTGTGTCGAGACCTGTTGTGGTTGCCCAATGTGCCCATGAGACCCACACTGGCCAGGGGTCTTTTTTCCTCTTATCCTTTGTTGTTGTTTTTTTATTTACAAAAGTAATACATACTTATCTTAGAAAATTGGAACGTGTATACACATAAAGAAGAAAATAAAATATACTCATAATTCTAATATCCGAACATAACCATTATTTGTTGTAACTAAATAGAGAGTAAGATGAGTAGATAGAGATAATGTAGATAGATAGATAGTAGATTGATTGATTGAACATAGAGTAATGTTTTTCAAACCTTTACTTAATATAACATGGATATATTCAGTACCAAAACCTCTATATGCATATCATTAATGGATGCCTATTTTCTGTCATATTAATATAGAAAATTTGATCTAATCTTCTATTGATATATAGCTAATTTTTACATTTGGTTATTATAAATAATACTGTTTTGTACATATTAAACATACATCTCTGAACCCTTGATTAAACATTTCCTTTGGATAAATACTAGAAATGAAATCACTTGGGCAAAGAGCATGCTTTGTTTCATATTTAATGCAAATTGTGAGATTTCTTACATGAACATTTGTATAATAAACACTCCCCCCAGCAGTGTTTGAGCCTGCCTCTTACCCTCTCTCACATCTGGGGGCTTTTTAAATTTATTAATAGTAAATAAAAATCCTTAGCAAAGGGCTGAATTAACTTGAGGGAAGTTCCTCATTAACAAAAGGCAGAGGGAAAGCACAGGTGTTCTTCAACAGGAATAGTTGATATTTCAGGAAATTGTAAAGCAAAAATCCAAGAGTCTTAGCTGGGTTTCCAGCCAGGAGGGACAGACTAAGTGGGTGGGGCGGGGATCTTATTATTTGCTAAGTAAAGGAAATAAAGATACTTTCCAATTAGGCATCCAGTTATACACTCCATTAGGTAGTGAGGATCACAGAATTCAACCATGGAATTCAAATGGAAAACAGGAAAAAAAAATACATAATCCAGGGGAAAAGACTTTTTGGTGGTTATTAAGACATGTCAAGTGCTGGGAAGCAAAATTGTACTCAATAGAGAACTGATACTGCACATGGCAACGTGAATGTATATCCCCAGTCCTGTCTTCTAATAGCTTGAAGTGTAAAGCAGCTTTCAGGTGTGGAAAGACATGCAGTCATTAAACTGTGTGAACAGTACTGGGCTTATAAGTAAAAGGCACAATGAGTAAGGCTTGTAGGGCAAGTCTATGGATGTGGCATTTAATAGGAACACAAAATGTAACTTGGTTATTTAGTATTTTATAGCTAGGCAACAAATACAGGTTAATAATCAGTTCACAATTCCTCTGTAAAAGCTTGCATTTTTAAGATGGTGAAAAAAAGAGTACCATCCACAGCATTAAATGCTATGGAGTGTGACTATTTATAAGGCTGATCTGCAGTGGTTTGGATGTGACTGGCAGAATATTCTAAACTGAATTCTCATAACTAAAGTGGAACCCTCTTCCTCCCAGTAAATTTGCTCTCAAGAAGAATGCTTTGATTTTAATACAAGGATGACAGCTATAACATCTCAGGTAGGTGTTAGGGCACCCTTCTAAATTGAAAATGTACTAATTTATATGTGATCTAAGGTCAAGGGGCTCTTTTCTGGAACTTGGTTTTGAAGGCCTAGAATTTAAATTTTCTCTTGTCTATGAAAAGATGTTAACATAAGGAATTCTACTTGTATAACATTTTTATTGACCTTCATATCAAGCCCTTCCCATTTGAAGGGCTTGAGGTCACCCTTAGAATACACGGTGGTGACAGGCTACTGTCGCCATGTCCTGATTACCAGTGCAGGGTCTTTTAATCTCTACCCATAGATGAGAAAACCCCAGGTGTGTTGTTCACACAACTCAATGTTCTGGATAATTTAAATTTCCATTCAGACTTCCCAATTCATGTGGTTTTATTCCTTATTGTTGAAATTTTTCTTAACTCTCAGTGTCTAAATTTATTTTGGTTTTAGGTGTTAAGTCTCATGAGTATATTAGAATCTTTGATGATCAAACTGATGAACAGATGATCAGTTCTCATCTTCCTGAGTTGCGGTGGTAAAGGTATAGGAAACTGAGCTGAAAAAATGCGAGTCGATAGCTCATATGCCAAGTTTCTTAGATTCTGAGCTCCATGAGAAACACAGGATGGACTGTGCTTATTTTGTTCACTATTCTATTCGTGGTGCTACTAGATGTGCAGCATAAAATAAAGACTCACTGAGTATTAGTTGAATGAATAAATGAATATATGATCTTCATAATGTTTTCATGCGATTGAGCTCTTTTTGCAGAAAGTCACATAAAGTAAAAGAAGAAAGAAAGAGGAAAGGAGGGAGGAAAGAAAGGAAGAAAAGAAAGAGGGAAGAGGAAGGAAGGGAAAGGAAGGTTTGAAGAAATTCAAAAGAAAAATCCTAGTTATTCATGTGTTGGTCCTATTTAAAAGAGGCTCTAATTCATTTAATCAATATTTTTATCCATTAAGATTTAAAATTATATTACACAGCTTTCTCATCTTTGTTTAGATCTCTGTCTCTTCCCCATTCTATAAAAGCAGGAGGAGAGATTCCCATTTTGCACCTCTTAGTTCCTCCCATAACCCTCGGGCCATGACAGGAGCACCAGCCACGTGGCCATGGAGAAGCCAGTGTCCATGGATGGAAACATAGCACCCTCCCCTTGGCTCTGAAGATAACCAGTCTCACTTCAGTGGGCTCCATGCAACTGGATGGCTGTGGACAGACTTCCAGGATTCTTTCTTTCTCTGTGCTCTTTGCTGGCCATCTAAGTGGTTTCTCACTAGTTTGGTATGTCGCTAGTTAAAATCCACTCTTTTAAAGCCAAGTATCCACTTAGCTCCTCTCCTCTGAACTTTCGTCATTCATTATTAACAATGAAAGCCAAAGTGCATGAAACAAGTCCAGCCCTATCTGTATCTGGCATGAAAGTGATTTCTTGGCATATTAGTGGGACACAGCTCTATCTAACATAAAATGCTGCCTGGGCCCACAACAAAGGCACCATGTCTCAGCACCTAATAGGATCACCTACTTCAAATGTGAAACTTCCTTCTTTGAAATATTTGTTGAGATTTCATAAACGTATGAGGATTCTTAAACTCAAACAAAACCTTCTAGGCTCCGGTGCAAGCTCTGACTCTAAAGAGCTTTCTGTTCTATAAACCGGTTATTGGATCTGGGTCCCAAGCTGGGCAGATGGGGGGAAAATGTGGGGGTGTCAGAGGAGGAAAAGCTCCCTTTCCACTTTCTCTTTTTGATACAAAAGTAAAAGTCATCTGGTTTTGACTGGAGAAAATGAATCATATTAAGCATTTTAAAAGCACTATTCTTTTTGTGAGACCTAATTTCAGACCGATTAACACTTTAATATGAAACAGAAGCACATCATTTCATTAGGAGACAAAATAAGGCCTCTCGGCTACCATATGTTGTCTCTTCCTTTATAAAAAAAAACAAAAAAATTATTGAAACCTTAGATTGTAGATTGAGCTATGAGAGGGAAGTGAATTTGGCATCATTACCCTTCCCAGGTGAGCAGACTCTGCACTGAGGGAGCCACACAGTCCTACAATTTTTTTGGCAAGGCTTATATACACTTTATTCAGTAACAGACCCGACTGTTGCCTTAGAAAGCTAATGGGAGAAATATTCTTTTTTGAAAATAGAAATTAAAAGAATCTCTCAGTATATTCTTCCTAAGAATGTCTACGCTGACACAAAGAGCAAAGACATGCTTTATAACACTGATTTCACAGATTACTTATTTATTAAATAGATGAAACAAAATTATAGCTGTCCCTTTTCAATATTTAAATTTTTTTAATGATAATGCCTTTAAAATGCACAGAACATGAATGCAGGAGCTGGTGTGATAGGAGAGAGCCTTATTGCACATAATTAACAGACACATAATGTCTGGTAACTAGTAATTTCCTTCTAGCTGAGTAAGGAAATAATTTAATCATGTTGATCAAATGAATCCCAGGAGCCCAGTGTAACATTATGCCTTAAAAAAAATCTGCATTAACTGATAAAAGACTACTTAGTTTACAGAAAAGAAAAGGAAAAAAAAAAGAACATGGTTTCCAGCCTTGTTTAGGTATCCTTAATAGTATTTAAAATGCAGGTTTTATTTTAGTAACTGGCTTAATCTGACATTTCAGGAACATAATTTTCCAATACTAGCATGGTTCACTTTTTCTAGAACCAACTAAAATCTAAGTGTCGCAAGCTGCTTACTTCCTTCGCCAATGAAAACCGCTCCCTACCCCTGTTCAGAGATATATGCAAGAGGTGGGAGAAGTGGGTGAGTGGCAGGGGAGCAGATGGATAGACCACCCATCTATTTTCCTTTTTAAGAATCTCTTCCCTAGAATAGCATACTATATTCAACTAAATATAACCCCCCTACCCTATCGCTCATCAGTTAATTCCAACTTAATATTCCTAGCAGGCCAGGAGGAAGCTTTTATTCCAAATCACTCTCTCAAACAAATTTCTCTTTAGTGAGTCTTGAGAGCCTGGTGTTTCCTTTCGAAATTTTTTGTGGTCTTTTCCCATTGTTCTTCTGAACTACTCGGAAAAGGCAGAGAGCCACCTTCATGGTATCTGAAGACAGTCAGCTCTCCGTAATGAGGTGATATAATTTAACACGTACCGTAATATGTTTTATCCATCTATTGTTTGCTAAATAATTCCTGCAATAACACTTTTATTCTTTCCATAATTCTTCAGGGCCATGCTGGAGGAATAATATTTTTACTGCGGTGATGGATGTCAGGTCCTGGTGCTATGTGGGCCCCATGAACAGAGGTTATTGATAAGCATCAGGAAGATTGGAAGGCACGGAGAGGGCAGGGAGAGCTTACCAAGCCCTGTGCTGCATGGAAAGAGCATCAGGGATTCGAGGGTTAATACCATTTTATGAGGTTGTAAAAATCTACCCCAAGATTCTTGTGTTAGCAATATTCTTTGTGTAAGATGTGTGTTATTAAAACAAGTAGCAGCATCTGAATTAAAGTGACAGTATGATGGATGACTACTGAAGGGGAATGGGAGCCGTTTGCAGCATTTTGGGCTAGATGTGGGAATTCTGCCTCAGAGGCAAGGCGCTTGGCAGACACATTGATTCCAGGCTGACGCATGTTCATAAATATGCCCCCAGAGAGGTGTGGCCTAGCAGAATTTACAAAATTATGTTCATGAATTATTTAACATTTATTTATGGATGCTATATTTAAACAGTATTTGCCAAGGCGAATGGACCATATAGCTTACAGAGTGATCTTTAGATAATGCAAATTCTGTACAAGGCAGAGGTGGCGGGTGGCTCGCCTGGTAATACTAAGCCTACCAACACTATATTAAAGGAGATGAGTCCACAGCTGATGGGGTGCCCCTCAGAGAACTAAGGTGCTTCCTTGATGGAGCTGAGGTCCAGAAAAATTTAAGCAAGAGGAGAAGTCAAGGAGGTTTTTCCTTTCAGGAATTTGGTTACCTCAGAAGACATGTCGACCTTAGCGCTGATTCAAAATTTGTTATCATAAGTTATTTTATTTACAACAATGATTGTAAGAACTGTAGAATGCAACACTACCAGCATGAAAATGTTTAGAACGTGGTAAAACTTGGGCATCTCTCTAATCATGTTGAGGGCCACATTCAAATGCACGAAGTCAAAGTTATGCTTTATAAATGCATCGTTGTAAGTGTCATATAATTTGTCATGGTATATTTGGATGAGCCTTCACTCCTCACCAAATAGTCCATTTGTTCCCCCTATTTCCTATCCTGTTTGCCATTAGGTGGGGTCTTGTGGCTAGTTCTTGCCAATGAAATGTGAGTGTGGACTGTGTCACTTCTGTGTTCGAGGCCTATTGAGGGTCTCTGTTCTCTCTCATCTCTATTCTCTCTCATCTCTTGCCGTGTTAACTGAAGAGGCCACATATGCCCAGCTACAGATGGCACAACCCCCATCAGCCCAGTCTCTACATGCCTCATTGCAGCTGAGCCCCCACTGAACTTCCTGGGAGGAGTAGCGTGATCAAGGAATACATTATGCCTGGGTCAAATGTATTTGTGGCTGCATGTTGCTGCCACATATCGAAGAGTATCTTGACTAATGCAGTAGGCAAGTGCTACTCAAGCCACCTTTCTGTGATGAGAAAAGAAGCTTGTGCCAGAATACAAAGCAGCATGCCACCCTCTTCAAGAAAGCCTTACTTTGAAAAAGTTGTCAGCTGAACTGAAGGGCGTTTAGTGACACGGTTGATTTATTTTTTGATGCAAGCCCCTTACCTAACCACATCTGGTAACAAGCAGTTCAGGGACATGCTGGGAGTAGCACGGCAACAGACAATGGCATGTTTTCTCAAGTAAATTCCAGGTTCATAATTTATTGTCTTGCAAGGATGATCAACATGTTTTAATGCTTCTTTTACCTCTTATTTTAGGCTCAAGTCTTGCCACTAAGGACGGGGAAGGCTCACAGAGGGAAACGGGTAAGACAGATACTTGCAGGCAGCCACCTTCATGATTTTGCCCTTCTACTAATGCTAATTTGAAACCCTTACCTTACCCAAGAAGAAAAAGGGCTGGGCTTTTCCTATTTCTGTTCCCTTTATAGGGGGACATCAGTATTTTCCTTCTCAGGCAAGATCACTGCAAATATAATAGTAACTAGCCGATGGTCTTAATAGTTTGTTACAGGCTAGTAGAATTTAGAAAGTTAACAATATTATGGGGAAAAAAAAAAAAAGAGTCTGATTTTATCACCTCCAAAAAAGAGCAAGTGACAACCAGAAAAGAGAGAGACAATTTAAGGGAAGTGACTTCTACTTTCCAAAAAGAAGGAAAAGAAAAAGATAGAAAAAAAAAAAACCTTGAAATACATACATATATATATGTTTTTTTATGTTCAAAATTACCAGCCAATGCCACAGATAGAAATTACATTGATAAGTTACTATCATGTGTTTCAACACAAGATCATGTAAGTGGTTTCATTTCCCCCCTTTTTAGTTGATGGCTTTGATGTTAAGAAGGTAAAGTTACATGGTAAAGTAGCATGGCTACGCTCTTTAGGCCCGCAGAATAAATGTAATAGCTAAGTTCATGATCAGAAGAGTGGTTCTACCTGGTGTATATGTAGATTCTGAATGTGATATCTTATTTCTAGTCTTTGAGTGTAAAATTGCTAAGGGTAAATACACACACTCACACATATGTACACCTCTCCCAACACTTAGGATACTTACTAGCACATGGTGAAAATTAATAAATTATCGATGAATGAATAACTAAGTGAATAAATCTGAATCTGTGCATATTATCCAGAAAGCAACTACTAGATGCACCAACAATTTCAGCAAACTAACACAGAGGATTGTCCGTCGTGCTGATCTAGAAAGGTGCTGCATCTTTAGATATGGATTCAATATTTTTAATCAGAGATTTGAAAAAAAATAGTGCTTGAAAGTTCCATAGCACTCTGTGACTTGGCCTAACGTGCTAGAATTTAATAAACTATTTTTATAAACTTTTCAGGACTTCCAGAGTTGTGGTAAGTGCTGGAGAATGAGGGGTAACAAAGGGTAAAACCATGTAGGAAAACAGCACATTATTCTTGCCTTGGTCCTCTAGAAAGCATAGCCTGAAACAAGGCATAAAGTTCTGTTCCTTTATTTCATAAGTGAAAGCCCAGGGTGAAGGAAAAAGAGAAACAAAACCAGGACAGATGCAAAACACAATGCAATGAAATGCAGATTTGAGTGGGCTTCTATTTCGAAATGAGCTATAAGCAGTTACAACAGGGTTCTCAGCCAGTGCATCTGCTGAACACTCAGGGCTATCCCTGTACAGTTGATAAGAAACTGTTCCTCAGAATAGCCCATGGAAGGGAAAAATGAAAGGAACTTACCTGTCTTGCTCCCTCCCATCTCCTGCTTCTACTCAAAGTTCATCCCTTGAAGGGCTAACTTCCCAAACTTCTGTGTTGCATCCTCTAGTACCTTGGCACTTGCATGGGGAGCCAGACCCCAAGCCTCTCTCTGTGGTATTTCATCCAAGTTTAGAATTGTAGAGATGTCTATGCACCAAGAAAGCTTAGCATGAGGGGTGAAGGGAACGCGCTGTCCTGGGATGTAATCTCAGGCTATAGTCAGCCCAGGGGACCAGCAAAGTCATCAGAGCATGGTGGGACAACAGGCAAGTAGCACCTTTTGGAGAAAGAGGCAGCTGAGTCTAAGACAGCATACAAGAATTTTATTCAGCACAGTTCCCTAGAGGTTTTAAATATGGTATATCTAAGGGGTTTTAAATATAGTATATCTAAGAGTCAAGAGTTTCAAGGTAAGAACTTTTTGTTGGTGGCATTTTCCACAATGACCTTCAGCTTTTCCTTAGATCTTTTTCCTTCACTCCGTGGTTGTTTCTTTCAGGTCCTGAATTTCACTCTTTTCCCCACATTTACCGTTACACCCTGCTCTTTGTGGAAGCTAATGCTCGAAGCTAACCATGCTCTGTGGCCAACAACCATTATGGCAGAAGTACCCTCTTCCCTGGTGGTTGAAAACAAATGTTATCTTTTACCTAAAGCCCTCCTTCCACCCTACCCAGTCAAAAGCTTTCCCTTCGCAGTGCTCATATTCTTATTGTGTCTTTGCTAAGACATTCATCACAACTGACACACGTAATTATTTGTGTATATTTATTTATCTCACTAAATTGTTGCTCCTTAAGGACCCAAACTATGAAAGACAGTGGAGCCCAGTGGATTGAGCTGGACTATTGGTATCTAGCAGGACCTGAGTTCTCTAGGACTCATTTGCTGCATGACCCTATTGTTCACCTTTCTGGGTTTCATTTCCTTTTACATAAAATTCCAGTAGGTCAACCTTTTTTAAGTTTTATTGAAAATTAGCAGAGACAATACAGATGCTGGTGCCAATAAGATTCCTGCCACATAATAAGTGCTAAATGTAGATTAGTTTTCTCTATTTCATTTCTGTATCCCTCTTCTCCCAGCACCATTGATATGGCTAGTTAGTCGAAGATAGAAATGTTTTCTGATTTAATACCTGTGGGACGCATGCATGTGCCAGGCACTGCTTTTAGAATTTTACAAAACTAGTTTATATAATCCCATGAAGTAGATGCAATTTTTACTTAACAAACACCTACATAGCACTTACTATATGCCAGACAGCTCCAAATGCTTCACATATATTAATTAATTTAATCCTGTACCATTGTTATCATTCCCAATTTCTAGATGAGAATACTAAGGCAGGAGAGGTTAAGTATCTTGCCCAAGACTATATAGCTAGGAAGATCTGGGCTTTAAGCATAGACGGTCTGGTTTCAAGGTCTGCATTCTATATAACATGGTATAGTAAGTAATAGAATAACTCATAAGCAAATAATTCCCTTACACCCTTAAGGGATTTTTTTTTTACTTATAGTAAATAGTACCTCTCTAGAAATTGTCCAGAAATAATACCCCTCTAGAAACTGCCTAGAAATTCTTTAAAAGTGAATATTTTATTTTTCTTAAAAACCTCTAGAACCGAAGTATAACTTTTTAAATTAAGTAGTTCTAAGCTTGGATCTTAGATCTGGTTGTGGCTGACAAAAGTCATGTTTTTGTTCATTCAGATTGCTGAAATGCAATATACCAGAAGTGGACTGTTTTTTAACAATGGGATTTATTAACTCACAATTCACAATTCTGGACTCTGAAAATGTTCAAAATCAGGGTATATCAGATGATACCTGAACTCCTCTGCCAGATGTCAAAGCACATGATGTGTGCTAGTCCTTCTCCCGGGCTTTCGTTGCTTTCAGCTTCTGGCTGTTCTGTTTGTGGCTTTCTTTCTGAGCTTCAGTGTCCACTCGGTATTCCATTCTCTTATAAAGGACTCCAGTAAGAGGATTAAGACCCACATGAGCATGCCCCAACTGAAATAATCTAATCAGAATGTCCCACCCACAACAGGTCTTCACCCACAGGAATGGATTAGCTTTAATAACATGATCTTCTGAGGTACATATGGCTTCAACCCATCACAAGTCACTTAGACAGGACCAGGATTAATCACTACCCAAGAATGACATGATGCCTCCCCACAAAGACAAAGACAAAAGACAGTTAATACTTGTTTTTACAATTGTTTCCATTACTATTTCATAATATTCTTCACATTCACACATCACAGTATATTTCTTTTCAATGAATTTGCTATCATACACTGACTATACTGCTCTCTGAATCTTCCACAAACCCTATCAGTCAGTTCCATGTGTGGGAATGAGTGTATATGGGAGGTAGTTGATAAAATAAAATTCTGTAGTCCATAAAACATATATGGGCATGATAATAATAAAAGTGAACATTTTCACAAAAAGTACAATGAATTGAGATTGAGTCCAGTCCCAGGTCACCATGATTTCATGAACCACCTAAGAATGCTCATCCAATGTTGAGCACATTCCAATATCCAGATGATAACAGTGAGTATGTATTAAAAATTCAAAGAATTGAATTTTTAGTTTAGGCCTCCGTGAAATTAGATACACTTCCCATATCATCTTCCTCTTTCATTTTGTGCCCTAAGGCAAGAGTGTGAGAACTTCACATAAACCTAACCTTGTCACCATCTTAAATTATATATTGTTCTTCTAAATATGCCATATTTCATACGCCTTTTAGCTGTAGAGCAAAAACAATTCACATTCCAGAGAAATATTACTTTGGGGTATTAGTATAAGAGAAGTTGGTTTAGCTTAGGTAAGATCGGGACAAGTAGGAGAGCTCTTCTATAAGTTAGCACTATTTCCTTTTGGATTAGGGAAGATTTTAATTATGTCTGACCTCTCACAAATGACAAGGAAATAATCCCCTATAACATGACATGCATTTTTCTACTCTGGGGTCTTTTTGTTTGGGCATTTATGTTTTTGAAAGAGATTTTAGCGTGGTTGGTGGATATGAGAACTCACATTTCTCTGCCAAACGAAATTCTAGTTAAAACAAAAAGCTGTCCCATAAAGAGACTGCCTTTTGTTCCTCTCATCAAGGTCTAATTATCCTTGAATGACAAGCTTCTGGTATGTTCCTGTGTTGAACTCTCATTCCTTTACATTTTTCTATCGGGGGCTTTAGCCTTTCTTTTCTAATAAGCTGTGCCTTTGGCAAAACTGTAAAGCAGACAGTAAGGGGGTACCAGGCCAAACTGTGTGTCTGCCTTCAGCAAGCAAAACAAAAGGCCAGCCCCTAATTGAGGTGTTCTTGATTGATTTTACAGCCTCACTCATTTTCAAAGATCACCAGCCTGAGGTTTCTATTCCCATCACTGTCCTTATAAAAGGCCTGTTTCCTGAGACCAATATGACATTTGTTTATTCACTTTATCCTGTCATTTTTTGGTAAGACTAAAATTTGCTTAATAGAGTGGGAGTGAGAGGTAGAAATGAGGATGAAAGGGAAACACACCTCTCAGAACCATTATTTTCTCTTAAAAATTAAAACGGTACCAACATGAGAATTAGAAAGCTTGGATTTACTTGAGACCAGCAACAGTAGATCAGTAAGGAAAGTAATTTGGGGAAGGACAGAATTAGTCACCTCTTGGATAGATTTGACCTCCAAGCAATGAATTGTGGAAAGTCATTGTTGTTGTTAAATATATATATATATATGTAGTTTTTGTTTATATATTTTTTGTCATCTTTTAAAAATTTTTAAATATGTGTACATAAAGTTTCCTCAATTCATTATAAACTTGTCATCTATGAATTTATCAAATAGTATATCCTGGTTAAACTATATATAAAATTACGTAAAGAGGCATATATCTATTTCTTAGCATTTGTCATAGTATTAAGGGTGCAGTAATGTAGCGTTTCTTTATTTTTTACATCAAATGAAATCTTGCTTTGAAGCCCCACCCACCAAGATGCTCATTGACTTTGAAGGCATCAGCTTGTCTGGCTTCTTTGCATAGGTGGATTTTCAAAATCTACCTGTGGCTCCACTGTCAGCTCAGTCCCCTCTGTATCAGTTTCATCCATGGGTGCCCTTGTCAGCTTCTCAAGGCCACAGGCTCAGTGTCCAGGCCTTCCATGCAGATTTCCCTTCAGACAACCTACCCACACAGAGTGGCTACATTGGAGCACTCACAGTTTCCCATATGCCTGCTTTCAGCAGCACCTCCTTCCATCGCACTCAGCGCTGTTTCCCAGGTTGGGGGTCATTCCCATCTTCATTTCAAACCTTGTGATCTGGTCATCTATTGCATGTAACTAATCACCCCAAACCTTAGTGGCTTAAAATATCAATTTGTTCATTTCTTTTATAGTGCTGTGGGTTGACTGAGTTCATGGGCAGTTCTTGTTGCCTCTCATGTGGTTGCCCTCAGATGACGACTGGCCTGTGGTCATTGGGAGGCTTAGCTGGGCTGTATATCCATGAAGGCACATGCCCATGGTGGGCAGTGGGGGACTCAGGTGGGCTGTCACCAGAGCACTCGCATGTGACCACACCATGTGCCTTGAGCTTCTCATAGCATGGCATCTGTGTGCTGAAAAGGAGTGTTCCCAGATGCAGGAGACCGAATTGGCTGCAAGGCTATGTTGAAGGATATAAATGGAACTGGCGCAGTATCACTTTTACCAGATTCTGCCGTCAAAGCTGTCACATTGCAGAAGAGTGCATGAGAGGCGGTCACCTTTGAAAAATAATTCTTTTAGTGATATTAGACCTTAAGATCAGTGGCGTATTAACTGTTCTTTTGGGAAAGTTCCTATTTATCTTCTTGGGAGACTGAGGAGGGAAATAGCTCAAATTCTTTTGCAGTAAATCTGTAGCCTAGAAAACAAGCCCCGGTTATTTTCTCAAAGAATTTAATCTGCCTTAATGTCACTATCTTGCCATGCGTACATATTTCAGCAGTTAATACGGTGACCTTAGGAACTAGAACTGCAGATCATCCAGAGCAGAGTCTGCCAACTGTCTGCTCCTCCCTCATCCCTTTCTCAGTTGTTGTGATTGGGGTTCCATTTTCTTCTATTGTCCTCTGACAGAGATAGAGAATTCACATATTATTTTACCATAAGATTTGAGTTAGGAAGAAACTATCCAATTCGCTCTTCCCCTTCACTTTACAAATGAAAGAACAAAGACAACATGTCTTTCTAGCAAGTAGAGAAAAAAAGTAAAGTTTGAACCCACTGAATGTGGAATTTCTGATTCCCAGTTTAGTGCTTATTCAAGCACAACAAAAGGTGCTGGTGTTCACAGAGAGAAGTAAGGCAGAGAGAATGGGACCAACATGACCCCAGCCTTTGCTTCCTACGTATAGCCCATCTACCTCCCTATAGCATCAAAGTCCTGCAGGTAACCTCCCTGTGGAGTGAGAATCCTGCAGAATGCTGGAGAGGACCAGGTTCCCACATGGGGTTTCCTATCTGAGAGTAGGAGGTTAAAAATCACAGAGAAAGCAAAGAGGTTTATTTGGGGCCTAAATTTTTGAGGAAGAAAGAAAGACTCCATACTAGTAGGTAGGCAGATTTGCTGGCAGTGTTCAATATTTCCCAATGTCTGGAGGGGCAGGGAAAAGGGAGAAGGATGGATAGAACGTTAAAGTGTGAAAAAAATTGGCATCAGGTCCATGCTTAAACTATGCTGGGCCTGGGACAAAAGTAAAAATGAAGGACCATAAAATTTGCTGGGCCTGGGACAAGAGTTAAAATGAAGGACTATATACTTTATGACTAAATATTTACAGGATCCAAATCATGTTAACAAACTATTAATAAAATATATTTCATCCTCATACCTTGGCATAGGTTCATTCATAGGAAGGAAATTGAATAATAGAAAACAAAAGTTTTTTTTCTTATGAAAAATTAGCAAAATCTGAAAGACCTGCTTATTCAATTGTTATTGTACATCTCTGGATACTCTACTGATGGACCGACAATATTGGATGTGTAATAAAATGAGACATAAATAATTCATGAATTACTAGATAGTTTCCATAAAATGTACTGCTTACCTTCATTTCAGCAAAATCGCTGATAATGTTACTATAATCAAGAATTTTGCATAATTTATGCACTACTACCTACCATAATGCCAAATTTGACTGCCTTGCTTGACTCATTGTAGTTATTAGAGAACATTTTATTAATTTCAATTTTAGAAACTTCACTCTGCTATGACAGTAGCAACTGGAATTGCCAATAAAATTCTCAAATCAATATTTAGAATCAGAAATTAAAGAAGAACTTTTGTATATCATGTTTAAATATTGTAATGGATACTTATAATAAACTATCATTATTAAAATTATAATTGGTTTAGCTTCTTGAAGTAAGTTGTTAAAACTTATATTGCAATTTCACCATCTCTTAAAGCAATATCTAGATTTATACAGTAATAGAAGGAATTGGTATTGTATTTCATGCTTTTACATATAGACACACAGACACACACATACATTACACACTAATTTAAGAGAATTATGGCTTAATACTGAAAAATGTTCTCTCAGCCACCATATGCAATTTCCAATTCTCCAACCAGAAATTAATTTCTAGTTGGAGAATTGGAAATTGCAAAACAAGGAGAAGCCAGAAAGTAGAACTGAGATTTTGTTATGCGAGAATCTACAGTTTTCGTGGCATCTTAGAGGGATGATTTGACAAGTTACTTAATTTGTCTTCACTCTTCACTGAGTGCTTTAGCTGCTTAAATCCTCCCTGCACTTGAAGTGGTGTCTGTCTCCCGAGCAGAAAGAACGTTACCCACCAGCCTCAGCCTTCAGATGTAGCTGCCTTTGCTTTAAAGACCTAGAAATAGATGTAGAGAGGCATTTTTCTCCCTGGGGCTTACACAGTGGATCCTTAGGGTTATAAGTCATGCTGAACCAGTGGAACATCAGATCCTGGATGACAGAATGCCCATGAGCTCTTTTACATATTTATGTGTGTGTACTTGTGATGCACCTGTCCCTCTGC
Organism: Myrmecophaga tridactyla; assembly: GCA_004026745.1. Lineage (NCBI taxonomy): Eukaryota > Metazoa > Chordata > Mammalia > Pilosa > Myrmecophagidae > Myrmecophaga > Myrmecophaga tridactyla. The sequence goes on from PVIY010007088.1 coordinate 75,732, forward strand.
AGTGTGGAGTGTGGATAAGGTCCTATTCCCAGAATCCACATATTGGCTAGGAATGTTTGGGTCTCCAAACACCTCATTATTCGACTTTCTCTGCTGCCTCCTCTTTCATCCCCAAATCTTTCTCATTTCGGTTAGTTCTCTTCCTCGCCACAATGCACTGTTTTCCTTCTCTCCACTCTTCTTTTCTTTCTTCTTTCCTTCAGCCCTCACCTTTACTTTTCCCTTTCATTTCAATTTCTCTTCTTACAATAAATTTTCTCTCAAGAAATACATAGCATACTATTTCTTAAAATGTGAAGGGCAGTAATATAATGAATATTTAAAAATGAGCATTTCTCTTCTTTCTCTTTACAGTCCTCCAATTTACATCTTTCCTGTAGGAAATCACTATTAAGATCCTAGTTTATGTATTTGGGTTATTTTCTACAAATTAAAAAAGTATGTTGTTAAAAAATATAGATAATCAGGTACACATTGATTTACAATATATTTGTTTTCCACTTAACAGTAAATAATGACTCTTTCCATGACAGTGCATAAACTTTTCACTTGTACATAGTATTTCATAGTTTGACTGTACCATTTATTTAGCCATTTCTGAAAGTGGGAAATGTAAATTTTCTCCAATTTTTGATATTATAAAACACACTGCAATAAATATGCTTGCACATTTATCTTTATGTATTTGTGTATATAAAGATGTAAGCCTAAACATGGAGCTTGTGATTAAAGAATAATTTAAAATATGATAGGTTTAAATCTTCTTTTAGAATTCTTTTGCCAACCGCCTGCCTACCTGTGTATGAAACTTTCTTTTTTTCTCATGCATTCCTAGCACAGTTGTTATCAATCTCTTTTAAATTTTATTCTCATCATTCTTACAGGCTAAAAAATTCTGATATTCTGTTGCTGTTTCTATATATATTTTCTGATTTTCTAATGTGTCTTAGCATCTTTCCTTGTGTTTACTATTTATTTGTATTTTCTTCTATGAATTGCCTATCCATATCTTCAACTCATTTTCTTCTATGGGGCTATTTTTCTTCTTACTGATTTGAAAGAACTCAAATATTAGGAATGAAATGTGAGTATATATGTTACAGATAGCTCTATTCCTGTTTCATCAACCTACATTCTATGTTACCTATATATCTTGACATATCAATCCTTTGTTTTTAATTTTTTTATTGTATCTATTGAATTACAGAGGACTTACTTTATACATAGTCAGATTTGTTGCTTTTTCTTTGTAGCTTATAAATTTTATGTATTCTTGAGGAAGATATTATCTAGCACAATAATATAAAACATTTCCTTTATTTTCATCTAGCAATTTATTGTTTTATATTGTTTATTAGAAATTTAACCCATTCAAAATATTTTATAAATTAAAGATCTAAAGTGATTATAATTATGCAATACTTTTATTAAATCTTTATCCTTTTGATTTAAAACAACTCCTTTATGACATATTAAATTGCCATAACTATAGCGGTTTCTTTTGGGGCTCCCTATTTTGTCACATGGATCTATTTGGCTGTTTAGAATTGTTTCAATCCCTGAAGTATTGTGTTTTATTCTGATATCTGAAGTGTTCTCCCTCCCATTGTTCTTTTTATTCTAAACATACTTGACAATCTTACCCATTTGCTCCTCCAAATGTATGTTAGAGCAAACTATGTATGTTAATAAAAGTTTCCAATAGGTTTTTAAATAGAAATTTTACTGAATTTATATTAGTTTAGGTAAAACTGACATCCTACAGCATCAACAATATCACTCATTTTACACTGAAGTGTGTGGGATGCTCTATAGAGTCAGGTCAGGTTTTACACACAAAGGGCTATAATTTTCTTATATTGTCCTCATGCATTTCTCGTCAACTATATTCCTATGTTTATTATAGCTTTTGTTTTATTTTAAATTGAATCTTACAATTGTGTTGCTATTATAGGTTGAATCTCATGGCTTTGTTACTTTTATGAATTGAGTATTAATTTTCATTGCATTTCCTAAATAGTTTTTCTGGTATATGGAGAAGCTATTGTTTTTTGTATATTTATCTTTTATCCATGCACCTTCTGAATAGTTTATCAGAGCCAATACTTTTTCAGTTGCTTTCCCTTTTAAATTTAAAAATATTTTCCAAGATTATATTATAAAAATTTTAAGTACATAGTAAAGGGTAAATGACTTTATGGTGAATATCTGTATACCCATCATCTACATTGTACCATTAATATGTTTCTGGACTTGCTTTATCACATCTATATTCATTCCTTTTTCCATCCATCAATATCTCTTAGATTTCAAGGTGTTTCTAAGTAAATTGAAAACAGCAGTACATTTCTTCCTAGACAGTTCGCTCATAATACTAACTAGTGTTTCACATTTATTAATGCTTTTCTTTTGAGATCAAATTTACATACAATGAAATGCACAATTATTAAGTGAACCTTCACTAAGTTTAGACAAATGCCTAAATCTGGCAATCCAAACCCATCATCCAGAAAGTTCCTTCATTCTCTATTCTGGGCAATCTATGTCTCCACCTCTCTAGAAGCAACTACTACTTTGATATTTTTCCATCATCAATTTATTTTTCTGTTTCAATAATTTCATGTAAGTGGAATTATACAACATGTACTCTTTATGTTAATATTCTTTCATTCAATGCTGTGTAGTGGTAAAAGTTGGGCACTTTTTCATGTGCTTGTTGACCATTCATTCACCTTCCTTTGTAAACTGCCTATTCAAATATTTTGCCTTTCAAAAAGAATTAAATTGGGCTTTGATTTTTATTATTGAGATGTAAGATTTCCTTACATATCTTGGATTACAGTCCTTTGTCAGAAATGTTTTGCAAATGTTTTCTCCAAGCCTGTGACTTACACATTTATTTTCTTCATCTTTCAGTAAGCATAAATTTTAAATTTTGATAAAATTTTTTTCTCTTGTATGATTGCTTTCTACTATTTGTTTAAAAAAACTTTGAGTACCCCTGATTAATGAAGACATTCTCTTGTGATTTCTTTTAAAAGCTGCTTTAGTTTAGTTGCCACATTTATGTATATACTCCATATTAAATTACTTTTTGTTCATGCTTTCAAATAGGTCTCAATGTTCATATATTTCTGATCTGAATATGCCGTTATTCCAACACCATTTATGGGAATGACTTTCCTTTCCTCATTGGTTAGCATAATGTTGCCACAAATCATATTATTAGATAAGTGTGAACATATTCCTGAGCTTTCTATTCTGTTCCATTGATTTATATATTGCTTCTTATGCAATTACTGCACTGTCTTGATTATTGCCATTTTATAGTAAGTCTTGAAGTCAAGTAATGTAAGTCTTCCGACTTCATTATTTTTTAAAATTGCTTTGGATAGTATAAGTGCTAAATTTTGAGATTAGTTTGTCAGTTTCTACAAAAGGAAAAGTCTACTTGGACTGTATTTGGAATTTCACTGAATTTATAGATCAATTTGGGGAGAAATGACATGTTAACAATACTGAATTTTCTAATCCCTGATTATGGCTTATCTCTTTATTCATTAGATCTACTTTAATTTTTCTCCTTACTGTCTTATGCTTTTTATTGCAGATCTTTCACATATATCATTCATTTATTCCCTAAGTATTTTATGTTTAAAAATATTATTTTAAAGAAATTTATTCTAATGCAATTTTCAATTGTTTGCTACTATGTACAATTCAATTGATTTTTGCATATTAACATCGTATGCTACTAACTTATTAATTCCTTAATTATTTCTAGGGATGTTTTTCTTATTTTTCAGGATTTTCTACAGAAACAATCATGTCATCTATAAAGAAATTTTTACTTCTTTCTTTTAAATATTTATATCTTTTATTATTTTTCCTCTGTTCATTGCAATAGCTATGAGGTCATTTTGAATAGAAGTGGTGAATGGACATCCTTGCCTTTACATTGATCTTAGGGACAAAGCTTTTGCTATTTCACCATTAAGTATGAAATTAGCTGTAGGATCTTCACAGTGACCTTTATGTGTTATTTTGAGTTATTGTGAATTTTTGTCATAATAGATATGAATCTTGCCAAATACTTTTACTGTATTTATTGAGTTGATCATATGTTTTTCTCCTTTCTTCTGTTCATATGTTGAATTCCATTGATTTATTTTGAAATACTTTTAGATTTTCTAATTAGACAATCTTATAAGTTATAAAAAACAGTAGTATCATATAGTTACTTCATAGACTAAGTCTTCTATATGATGCTGAGTAAAAGCATAATAGCAACTAATTTTAATGGAATGCTTCTTGCACGTCATACTGTTCCAGATTTTCAAGCAATTTAAGTGTAAAATTCATTGGTGGTTTCTGATAGATTGCTATTATTAAACTAAGAAAGTTTCCATTCATGATTCACTACATGTTTTTTTTAAAATCAGAAATAATTGTTCAGCCGTGCCTTCACTACATTTATTAAAGTCATCATTTTCTCTAAAGTTTATTAATATAGATTGCTGTATGAGCAGATTTCCCAGTGTTGAATTATTCTTACATTAGTAAACCTTACTTGATCATGATATTTTTCTTTTTAATAGATGACTGATTTTATTGATTTTTTATCTTGATTCTTAGTTATTTTTTTCCAATTCTGGGCTATATTAGCCTTATATTACACAATTACATAGTTTTCTTCTTTTACACTGCACTAGAAGAATAGAAATAGTCATTATCTGTTCCTCAAATGTTTTAAAAAATTATTCATAAAACCATCTGGGCCTGGTCCCTTTTATGCAGGCAAACATCTCATGAAATTATTGGTCTATGCCTATATCTTCTGCTTGAATTAATTTTTAAAATTAAATTTTTCATGTGAAATTATATATTTCAGCTAGAATTTCTATTCATATAAAATCGCACATAACATTATATTACAATTTTAAATTATCTTTTGAGTCCCTTTTGCTGACTTACCTTTTCTCTACTTGTAATAAACTTTTCCAGTGGATATCTATTTCAGTGATCTTTTCAAATAAATAGATCTTGGTTTAACGTATCAACTCTATTAATTTTTGAGTTTTACTTCAGTTTCATTCTCTCCTATTTTATTCTGTCCCCTCTTTTTATACTAGCTTCAAATATTTGCTAGTAAATGAATTTGTGGATATTAATTTTCTTCTGATTATTACTTTGGCTGTATCTCATTGGTTTTGCTATATAGTGTTTGCACTGTCGTTCACTTCTAAGCAGTCTTTATGTTATGTCCAGTCTTTATTTATTTTTTAACCTAATAATTGTATAAAAATACATTTAAAAAATCTAAGTACTTGCCTTTCTCTTTTTGTATTAGCTATTTTCTTTTGTTAAAACCTCTTGTAGCCACATAGAAAAGGTACCAGGTATTATTTCTACTGATTGGAATCCACTGGGATTTTCACTGTAGGCTACAACATGATTCGCTCTTATAAATTTATTATGAACACTTGAAATATTTTTCATATCACCTATATATTTAATTTTTCCCAACTGATCAATTATTTTTTGAAAAATAGAAACTGGCTCATCACAAAATGATTGCCTCCTAATATGGTTATAAATCTGTTATATCCTCTTCAGGTTTTTAAACAATTTTTGATTTATAAATGTTTCATAATTATATCCTTCATAGAATAAAAGCCTGTTTTGTTGTACCTTCCTGATAGATATCTTTTAACAGCAAATATTTATTGATCATCTACCTACCTTATACTAAGTACTTGAGATCCACTGATGCATGATACAGAGCTGTGCCTTCTCTTCCTCAAGGTCATGCAGTTTAGTCAGGGGAAATATTTCCAAAAGTTAACATAATAATTTATGGTAGTGAAAAGTGAGGCAATTAGTGAGGTGATAAAAAAGTATCAAAGGGGTGGAGTAAGGTTGCCTATATTAGAAAATAACATTCACATTGAGATTTGGAAAAGAAAGAAGCAGCCACTCTAAGAGAAAAAGGGAAAATGAAAATTCAAAGGCCCTGAGGTAGGAATGAGTTTGATGTATTTAAGAAAAAAAAAGTAATTGTGATTAGATAGAGTTAAGTGGTGAAAGCCATAGCATGAGATAAGAAAGGTGACTTAGACATGGGACAAATCATATAAAGCTCTGTAGGCCACAATGAATTGTTTGAATTTTACTCTAAATATGGCAGAAGGCACAGAAGGATTTTAGTAAAGGAGGAGCATTATTTGATTAACACTAAAACACAATACTTTGGATGCTATGTGGTTGGTAAGTTTTTAATCTTAGCTTGTTCATAGTCTTCATAAAAAACATGATGATTGTCTCAGGATCATGGTAGGCCAACTCGGTAAGGAAGGCTGTGATAGGAATGAAGTATGACTTCCTAGGTTTTGGTTTGATCCACTGAATGGATGGTACATTCATCACTAAAATGAGAAAGACTGAGGATTACAACATTTTTGGGAAAGGTTAAAGTGACAGTGGGAGGGGAGGAATCAAGTTATGTTTTAAAAATGTCAAATTTGAAATCTCTGTTAACATACAAGTGGAGATGCCATGGAGGCAATCAGATATGTGAGACTGGAGCTCAAGGGAATGGTCAAGTCTAGAAACCAAAGTTGAGAATGAACAACATAAAGATAAGGTCATGGAAATGGATGGATTTACACAGGGACTCAGTGCAGATAGAGAAGAGATGCGGGCCAGTATTGACCTTGGGGCAATGAACATTTAGAAGAGGATAGAGGAGGAGGAGAAACCAGAAAAGGAGCCAAAAGTTTGCTTTAGATGGAGCGACCTCATAAAAGGAATGGAAACCAGGAAGAAGTAGAGTCAGGCAAGACAAATGAACACATGCTTCCAGGTGGAAGAAGTTATCAAACATGTTAAATATCTCTAGGACATAAATAGAATGAGCATTGAAGGGTGACAATTATCTTTGGCCACATCAAGAAAGTTGATCATCTTGGAAGAAATTACAACCAATATTGGGGATTGAAATAAGCTTTGTCAAAATAAAAGGGAAAGTAAAGACACAGAATTAGCAAGTAGTATTGGTTTATTTCTGTGAACTTCATAAAAGCAATTCATTGGGTTAGGCTGTTTTTCAAGGTGACAAGTAACTAAAGAAGAAGACATTTCATCTAATGAACCCTGTTTAGGAGCTTGTGGTGACCCTATCCATGATGCTTAGACCCTGCATCATTTTCCTTCTTGGACATTCTTGGGTTGATGAAGTAGATTAAGTACTTAAAGTAAACAAATGAACAAATAAAAACCATCACCACTCTGGGTTAATATGAAGCATATAGCCCTGTCTTTCTGGGCCTTTCAAAAACTATATTGTTTTATTGTGAAATGCTGCATTGCTCATTAATGAGACCATTTGGGAAACAGTTTATGCATTGCTGAAACTTTCCTACCAGAAATCTTGGACATGATACAGGTCTTCACTTTGGTTCCATTAAGATTTTATTTTAATATGCCTAACCTTCAGTCTGACAAAGGTGGGTTTTTTTTCCTTTACTCTACTTTTGTTTCCAGGGTGGTGCCAAAGATGAGTTTTCTCTTTCACGGTCTTATTACTGGTAGCAATTGTATCATATCAAGTGGCTTTTTGGGCAGCTGAGAGCAAGATTAAAACAAAACAATAAAAATTATAATGACTTTCTTTTCACCAGAATTACAAAGTCCTGAGAGGCCTGATCTAATGTTTTCTGCCTCTTTCAACCAAATATTTCTTGAGAACTGAACAGAAATGCTTGATCACTTCACAGTCATTTCCCATTTCAATGAAATAAGACATGTTGAAAACAGTGTCTTCTTCATACTATTTCAATGACCCCAAATGTGTGACTGATGTTCATGGAACAGATCTTGTAATTGGTTCTTTTTAGACACAATAATCCATTTTCAGTCCATAGTCCTGCCTCAGTTGAACAGCACTCAAAAGGGTAGGGGATCACCTTGTTGCTCAAGATGTAGCAGAGAGGCTGGAGGGAACTGCCTGATAATGTAGAGCTGTGTTCCAGTAGCCATGTTTCTTGATGATGACTGAACAATGATATAGCTTTCACAATGAGACTCTGCGAATGTGGAAACCTTGTGTCTGATGCTCCTTTCAGCTACTATATCAACAAAAGAGTAGAACATATGGAAG
>PVIY010007089.1:0-83871 GCA_004026745.1 Myrmecophaga tridactyla
AATGATGAAAAAGATAAAAGGCCACGATAAGGAATATCAAACAGTAGATTATGAAAATCTGGCTTGTCAACCATAATGCACAATGGGATCATTAGTATCATAGCACACTAAAAGGAACATGAAATTGTGCCAGATAGACTCACATTCATGGCTGCTTTGCTTTTTCCTTGCTTTGTGGCTAGCCACTCAAATTCTCTTTTGATTCATTTACATAATTTCCTAGACAGGAATGATGCATGCTTCATAGGTTCATATACATTGCCAAGGTCAAATATGGAAAGAGGTGATACAGTATGACAAATACACACACAAAAGAAGTTTCACCTTGTCATATTTTTTCTAGTGAATACTGACCATTTATATAATTGATTAAATTACTTATAAATGACTCAAAGAATTGTCCTTTTCTTTTAAAATGAGCAATACAAGAGGAAAGAATTGTTGATACTATTGCTGTGAGAAATGGGAATGTGTTTTGTGTCATATTAAAATGGTCTGATATCTGACTCAGAAAGGTAGTACCTTCCATACTTCAACTCACAAAATGACAGCAATCTAAGCAGTGACCCTCTGATGTGAAAATCCTAGAATGAATCTTCCAGAGACATGAATTCTAGTTCTGAATTGAAAGCAAACACAGGACTTTATATGTCACTTAAATTCTCTGTGCTTCATCTTTACCCTTATCTGTTACACTGACTCATAAACAACTGACAGGACTCCCAGGAATGAAGAACTTAGATAAGAATTCTTTTAGCACGTGCGAACTTTAGGAGCCTAAAATAGCACATATTTTCAGAGGTGTTCTAACACATATCCACAGAATGTATTAGAACATTCTGTCTGGAGAAGATTTTGTCATTCAACTAATGACTGAATGAAAGGCCCAGAAGCAACTTGGGAATTTGTCTGAAAGGTCTGATGGCACTGTGAACAACTTCATTTATGAATGCAAATATTTATAATATATGTCTGCATATTTAAAAAAAAAGTTTGGTTTGAAGTATCCAAAAAATGAAGGTACTTCACGTACATTCTCACTAATCCTACACACTTCCATTAAGCTAATATTATAATCATCCTTGTGTTAAAAATTAGGAAACTGGGGATTAAAAGGATATCTCTGAGAGGTTTTTTGGAAGATGGCAGAGTGGGAAGCTCCAGGAATCAGTCCTTCCACCAAAACAACTATCGAACTGGCAGGAACTGTCTGAATTAACCATTTTGGAATTCTGAAGTCTAGTGGAACACTCGGAGCAACCAGGGATGAATGGGAAGAAGAGGTTGGTAAATTAAGGTAAATACCTGTGAATTTCTCTCTCCCTTGCAGTGGCTAACATCTCCCTTCCCCAAGCCTCATAGCAGGCAACAGTTGGGGCTGGGGCTTGGGCTCCTGGTGCAGTTTGCTTGCTGGTGCTAGGATGGGTTATACAGAAATAGTCCTCTAAACTCTGGAGAATGTGGTCTTATCACAGATATTCACCTTTTGATCAACTACTTCAAATCCCTGTGGGCTTGTTTTGAAGATGGCAATTTTTCCAAACCTCTTTGAGTAAAAGTGGCAGATGAATCTTTAAAAACAACAACCTGCCTCAAAACAGTTAAAGGACTACATTAACCAGGAAAGTACTGTATCAAGAAAACAAAAAAGTCATAGAGGACATTTCCAGGGTCCTTTACTGGTCTCTCTCTGACACCTGCCACAATGTAGGATGGAGTCAACTTGAGGTCCCATTTTGGTCCTTCACCCTGTTCCAGAAGGAGTAGAATGACTCCTGTATACATATTGGGGTGCATTTATGTCAGTTGCAGTCCATCTGCTAGAATTCTGAGAGGCTGAATGGGGGAATGCATCTCAGACTTGCCCTCCCAGGTTTTGTCCTGAGGCAGAGATGTCCCTTGCAGAAAAAGGGGATAGTGCAGGAAACAGTTAAATTGGAGCAATCTAGGGTAAAGTACTAATTGCATTAAGTCATTTAAGAGAGCACCTAAGAAGGGAAGGAGGTCTGTTTCAAAGGGAGAAATTGGGTCAGAACCTAGAATACTTGTAAATTGTAAACAGGGACCTCCTAAGCTTCTTAAGCTTCTTTAACAAACATAAGCCCTGGAAAAGAAGCAGGTTCCCTGGTTCTGGCTCCATGCAGGCTGAGATAAAACAGAGAGAGGAACCTGCACTTCCCACTTCCCTCTGGCTGTTTTTCTTGATAAGAAAGCTAAGTGCTGAAAGAAGTCCTCAGCAAAAGCAAAGCCAATTTACAAAGAGACTGAAAGGTGATTTTTGCTTTGGTTTGTGTGTTTTGATTAGCATCTAACATTCAAGAAAACTTGTCATATCACTAGTTGGATGCAAACTTAAGGAAAATATAGCACAGGTAGTAAATTCCATAGTTAACACTATAAAATATTAAAATACATAGTGTGCAACAGAAGATAACAAGACAAGAAAAAAAAAAGCAGGAGATGATGGCCCATCCAAATGAACAAGACAAAAACCCAGACACTGTCAATGAAGAGAACCATTTGCAGTAGAATCTAAAAGAATCAAATATCTAGGAATAAATCTAAACAAGGAAGTAGATGACTTAAACACAGAAAATTACGGAACTTCACTAAAACAAATCAAAGAAGACCCAAATAAATGGAAGGATACTTCGTGTTCATGGTTTGTAAGACTAAATATCATTAAGATGTCAATTCTATCCAAAGTGATTTACACATCGAATGCAATCACAATAAAAATTCCAACAGCCTTCTTTGCAAGACAGAAAAGACAATCATCAAATTTAAATGGAAGTGTAAGGGGCCCCAAATAGCCAAAGCCATGTTGGAAAAGAAGGACAAAGTTGGAAGACTCATACTTCTCTCTCTAAAAATGCATTTCAAAATCACAGTAATCAAAATAGCATGGGACTGACACAAAGACAGACATTTAAACCAATGCAATCAGATTGAGATTTCAGAAATCAACTTCAGGTTTATGACCAGTTGATTTTTGACAAGGCTGCCAAGAATTATTTCCCAGAATAAGAATGAGAGCCTTTAATCCTGTATCACTTAATGTAATGCCTGACTGGATACATCCAAGAGTATATTAAGCAGATAATCAGAAAGTATTGGCAAAGCCCCTTAAGGGATGGGAGAAAAAATATGGAACTATTAAACTTTACCACCAGGGAAACCCCAAATACTGTGACAAATATTTGAGACACCCAAATCAGTAGGCCAAGTCCTTGATCCTGAGGTTTGCTCTTGTGAAGCTTATGTACGTAGTGGAGAAGTTTAGCCTGTCTATAGATTTGCCTAAGAGTCACCTCCAGAAGAACTCTTTTGTTGCTCAAATGTGGCCTCTCTCTCTCGAAGCCCAACTCTGCAAGTAAAACCATTGCCCATCCCACTACATGGGACATGACATCTAGGGATGAAAGTCTCCCTGGCAGCATGGGTGAAAATGCCCATGGATAAGCCAGGCCCTGACACCATGGGATCAACAATACGTTCCTGAGCAAAAGGGGGAAAAGAAGTATAACAAATAAGCTATCAGTGGATGAAAAAGTTCAAATAGATTCGAGAGGCTACACTGGAGCCTCACTCTTACTCATGCTTCAGTTAGACTTTGCTACCTATCATAACTTGCCAAACTCCAACCAAAACCATTCCTGCCAATCTTAAAGAATACCTAGGGCATTATATTAGATTCTATAAATGTTCTATGCCCTAGGGTAACTCTCCAAAACCTGCAACCTCCAGAAGGATCCCTGGACCAGATAAGTTCTGAAATGGAGAGGGGCCAGCTCTTCCAGAACATCAACTAGTTCCATCCCCCATCCCATGCTTTTGACAGCCCCTTTCAACATGAAAAAGTTAGAATGGGCATAGTCCAAATGCCCATAAAGAGTGGGAGAAAGATCAAAGGCGATGGTGGAGTTATACAGAGAAGTTCGGGTTTAACAAATGAGTATGAGTGCTGAATCATTATACTGATATTTCTTTTAGCCTTTATTACCTTAGAGCAGCTAGAAATAAAAACCTACAACTGTGAAACTGTAGTCCATACCAATTTCTGCAATCTATTCTACAACTAGTTGTTGTGATGTACTTTGAAATGTATTCTTTTTATGTATATATAATTATAATATTTAAAGAGAATGAGGAGTATAACAGAAAAGATAGGATTTAATATGAGTATGACTGCTGAGTCATTGTATTGATATTTCTGTTGGTCTCCAGTGTCTTGGAGCAGCTAGAAGAAAAAACAAAAAAACATAGACCAAGCTTTAAAATCTGTTCTATAACTATTTATTAAAATGTACTTGGAAATGTATTGCTTTATTGTACATATGTTATATTTCACAATTATTAAAAATATTAAAAATGCAATTCAAAACCACAATGAGATACCATTTCATACCCATTAGAATAGATGTTATTAAAAAATGGAAAATTACGAGTGCTGGAGAGGATGCGAAGAAAAAGGAACACTAATCCATTGTTGGTGGGAAGGTCAAACAGCGCAATCTCTGTGCAAGACAGTTTGGTGTTTCTTCAGAAAGTTTAGATCTACCATATGATGTCATAATCTCACTTCTAGGTTTATAACCAAAAGAGATGAAAGCAGGAATTAAAGCAGATATTTTCACACTGACAGTTATATCAGTATTATTCACAGTTGGCAAAAGATTGAAGCAAGCTAGTGTCATCTACTGATGATGTAAGGATACATAAGATGTGGTATATACATACAATGGAATATTATTCAGCTGTACAAAGGAATGAACTTCTGATACACATGACACTTGGATGCACCTTGAAGATATCATGTTGAGTGATATAAGTCTGGTACAAGAGTACAAATATTGTACGATATCACTGACATGAAATAATTAGAATAAGCAAGGGGCTAGGATAGGAGTAGGGAATGAGGAGTTAAAACTTAAATTGTACAAAGTTTCTATTTGGTTTGATGGAAAAGTTTTCGTAATGGATAGTGGTGATGGTAGCTCAACATTGGAAAGGTAATTAACAGCACTTAATTATATATTTGAATGTGGTTAAAGGGGGAAATTTAGGATGCATATATATATATATATTACTAGAACAAAAAATACCTAGAACTTTACAATATGAATTTATTCCTAATGTAAAAGATGGATTATAGTTAAAGGTACAATTATAAAAATCTTCTTTCATGAATTATAACAAGTGTAACATACTAATGCAAATTGTTAATAATAGGGTTGTGTATGGGAACTCTGTATTTTCTGCACAATTTTTGTGTAAACTTACAACTTTTCTAAAAATAAAAAACGATACCTTTGCCTCTTTCAGAAAAGTCAAACAACTTCTTATAACTAGGTAGCAGAACTGAGATTATAACAAACTGACTTGCTGACTCAAACATAATTATTGTAATAAAGGGATGTGATTATGTATGAATTATTAACCTTATATTTTCTTAAATATATTTTCAGTATAAATTTTTAATGTAAATTGAAAAAACAATGTGAGGTTTTTAGAATTCTTCTGTGAAGTGTACTTATACTCAACACAGTAAGCTTATTTAAACAGATCAATATTGTGAAGAAATTTGATTTTGGAAATATATGGCATTTGGAACTAAAACTGGAGAAAAAGATCAATTACCAAACTTGAAACTATGTTGTAAAAAATATAATGTGTGATTATATGTGTCTTTGTTTGTGTTTCTATTTTCCCTATTAGCACAAATCCTTTCTCTACAATCCTGCTAAAAGTGATAGTTGTAAATATTTTGAATAGATGCATTTTCTCAAGTATCATTTTTGAAAGGTGTGGATGTGGATGTGCAACTTCTGATGCGCGCCCATGCAATTATGTGTACGTGTGTGTATGTTTGTTTAATGCAATGAGAAGAGTTAGAGGGATTTTAACAAAACTGACATGGGTTCAAGTTTTGACTTTTCTTCTACCTTTAATAAGGTTACCTTGAGCTTCAGTTCCATGCAAACTTTTCCTTTGTGGTCAGTGGAGAAGGTTAATGGATAGAATTAGAGACTTTTCTTTTGAGTGGAAATAGCCAAAGAGAGATTATTTTAGGCAATCGGAAGAGATGTAAACTAAAGTACAGATTTAAAATCCTCTGTATTTAAGGGTAATTAAGAGCATGAAAATGGGGGTAAGTACACACTGTAAGTTTGATAAGATAAGAAGGCCAAGGGCTAAACTTGAAGGAAATCAACATTTATGGACATGTGGAGTTATAGAATGATGCTAACTTGGTAGTCTGATTTGGCAGATAATTAGAAGTGGAGGAAACCTTAAAAGATACTGCAATTATTTAATTTGGCTAGAGCATGAATCCAAAACCTTATTTAGATTAAATGATTTCCCAATGTTTAAACACTACAAAGTGACAGAGCAGCATTAAAATTCATTATCTGTGGATTGTTAGCCCAATGCTTTTCTCACATCAGCATAAAACATCTTAACTATTTTACCTATCAACAAAAATGTCATATATTTAAGTAAATGGCATTAAAAATTACAGTATTGTGAATTCAGCTTGATAATTATTGTGCGTTTCAGTTTGGCAAAATTTTTTTCCAATAAGTCTGTCTAATTTTTACCCAATTTTCAGATCTAACTGTATTTTTCACCACAATAAAGTCTCTTCTCTATGCAAGTTTCATTCTCAATTGTCTTCATTTGGTTTCCCCAGCTGAAATGTGTCTATATCTCTTCATCTATCCACAACCTGTCCATCCATTTCCACCCATCCATACTCAAGCCTTCTATGTCCCTGACATCCCAAATCTCCTGTAGTTAGATCACAGATGTGTGTATATGTATGTGTGTGTTTTATCTTTCAAATAGTGTGGATAACAATAAAAAAATATCTAATTCACAATGCATTTAGAAGTGCATTTCATACGTGTTTTCTGAACATGTCTTTTGGGACACCTCAGCAATCTAATTCTATTTTCTTTTCTTTACAACCTGAATGGATATTCCTCTTCTATGCTTTGGCTACCTTAGTTTTAGGTAATTTTAAAGATTAAAAATTAAAAATTTCACTTGAAACCATTCTGTTGTTTGCCTTATTCCAATTGTTACCGTGGTGTCCTGCTGTGTCCTGCCTCAAAGGTAGGTTTTACTAAACTGAGTTAATTAGCAGAGGTTTACAAATGCAGTATCTCAAATCAAATATGATCTTGGAAAGCTCTTACTTTAAAAAATTGTAATAATAATGAACATCAATATTACTTCTCTTTGAGTTCTCTTAAAAGATTGAACATGATGATCAACATATCCATCAAAACAATAGTCAAATGATGCAGACAATGAACTTTTCTGCAAGACTCATTTTTTATTTCCATCCTTGTTTCATCTCTGAAAAATATTAAGGCAACTAGGCCAACTTGTCAATATTTCATCTATTTTTTAGCTAATTTGGCTGAGGAGGGGAAGAACTGAATGATAAGAAGCCGTATAGATATACATTTTGAACAAGACTTCCAGTAAGGGTCACTGTTATCGATTGTTCTCGCAGTCTTTTTCACAGGATTGCATGCCTGCAGCTCCTAAAAGTTTCAGTTTCTCAAAATCAAGTTTTTGTTCATTCCTTTTTTATATCCTGAGAGAACAGCATAGCTCCAGATACTCAATGTGCCCTCAATGAATTCTTACTGAATAGAATTTTACTGACTTGAATTTGTAGAAACAACTATGTGTTACATATAATATGCAGTTTTTGGAGTGACACTCACTAGAAACTTCTTATAAGCCTGAATGGTTGTGACCATCTTTTCCCCAAATACCAAGTGAAGGACTGTAACTTCTCCTTTCTTTACAACCTCACTAAAGCAATTAGTAGAGAACCTACTGATTTCTAACAAGTAATGTCACCAGTTTCTCTTTTCTTTATTATCAGAGTAGGAAGTCATTTCCATGGTAGGGGAATACGGAATCCCTGACCCAGCATCGGAACCAAGGTCTACATGTTTATTGTTTGATGTTAACAGCCTAGGTGGTTTCTAATACCTTCAAGACTGTTTCCTTTTTTTTTAACATGAAAAATAATATTAATTTCAGTTTTAATATGGAGACTATGTTAGCTCACTCACAGTATTTGGTATTGTCACTAATTTTAGTTTTAGCCATTCTTATAGGTTTGTAAAGCTATCCCATTGTCGTTTTAGTTTGCATTTTACTAATGAATAATTATGTTGAACATCTTCCCATGTGCTTATTTGTCATCTCTACTGAAGAAAATGTCTCTTTGTGTCTTTTGCTTGTTTTATTTGGAGTTTTATTGTTTGTTTGCTTTATTGATGAGTTCATGAGTTATCTATTCTAAATACTAATCCTTTGTAAGATATTTTACCCCATTCTGTAGCTTATTTTAATCTCTTAAAGGGGACTTAAATGGAGTAAATGTTTTTAAATTTAATGAAATCCATTTTATTAGGATATTCTTTTATGAATAATCCTTTTAGAGTTATGTCTAAGAACTCTTTGACTATCCCGAGAATCTGAGATTTCTCCTAATATTTTTATAGGAGTAAGTTTTTATTTAAATCTGTGATTTATTCTGAGTTTATATTTGTAAAATGTGTGAAATTTAGATTAAGACTTAATTTTTGCCTATATATGTCTAATTGCTTGGGATCATTTTTTTTTAAAGTTGAATTTTTCTCCATTGTAGTGCTTTTACACGTATAAAAAATTAGTTGAACGTATTTGGGTAGGTCTATTTCTTGGTTCTCAATCCTGTTTCATTGAATTATATATCTACTCCTCTGCCAATATCACATGCTTTTGGTTACCTTAGCTGCAGAGTAGGCATTACAATCAGGTAGAGTGATACATACCACTTTATTCTTCAATTTCATGATGACTTTAGCTATTTAGAAAATAGAAAGCCTACAACTTTTTATATACATTTTAGGAGAAGCTTATCTATGTCTATGAAATACCTTGCTAAGATTATGATAGGAATTTCATAAAACTGTGGATCAATTTAGAGAAAATTATTATCTTTACTATCTTGAGTCATCAAAACAAGAACACAATATGTCTCTCCATTTATTTAGATCTTTGAATACTTCATCAATATTTTGAAGTTTACAGCAGATAAATCTTATACATGCCTCATACATAGAAATACAACTGGGTTTGTGGGAGTGTGTTCCTCTTTAATCCTGCAACTTTACTGAAATCGCATATTAGTTCTTAGTTTTAAAAGGGCCATCTTTTAAATGCCTTGGCATTTTATTTGTAGCCAATCACGTCATCATTAAATGAGGAAATTTTTATTTCTTCCTTTCCAATCTATATGCCTTTTATCTCTTTTTCTTGCCTTACTTCAGTACCTAGATATCCAGTAGTATATTGAATAAGAGGGGTAAGAGCAGACATTCTTGCCTGGTTTCCAATTTCAGTATTTATCTTTCACCATTAAGTATGATCTTAGTGTAGATATTTTGTAGATGGTGTGTATTTTGTTGAAGTGGTCCCTCTCTACTCCTAAGTTGATGAAAGTTTTTAATCAAATATCTGATGGATTTTCCCAAATACTTTCATTGCCTCAGTTAATATGATCAATGATCACTTCTTCTTTAGCCTGCTCATATGATGAATTATATTGATTGATTTTTCAAATGCTGAAACAGGCTTGCACACTTGGTATAATCCCACATAGTCACAGTGTCTAACTCTTGATCCATTGTAGGATCCCACTTGCTAAAATGTTTTTGAGGATGTTTGCAGCTAACTTTCTGAGAGATATTAGTCTGTAGTTGTCTTTTTGTGCTTTGATTGCTTTAGGTACAGGGTAATGGTGTTCTCATACAATGAGTTGGGAATGACTCCCTTCCTATCTATTTTCTTGAAGTTGTTGTAGAATTGATGTGAATTCTTTTTGAAATGTTTGAAAGAATTTTCCTGTTTAGAGAAAATTGTTATCTTTACTATGCTGAATCTATACTTGGAGATTTATGTTTCTAGAGTTTGTAAATTATGAATTACATTCCCTTAATGATCACAGGACAATTCAGTTTATCTTTTTCATCTTTACTGAGTTTTGGTAAGTTGCTGTTTTCAACAAATGAGTCCATTTCTTCTGAGTTTCCAAATTTATAAGTAGAAATTAAATAATAAATATATATATATTTATGTTTATATCTATTATACAGAATCAGTAGGATATAAATATACTTAGACTTATATAATCTATACATCTTTAATTTTGTATTTCAGGCCAAAATAAATCTTATAATCAAACATCATTCTAAATTGTCTAAAAAGGGACCTAACCCAATTAAATAAATAAAAGATAATTGATAAGCAATGGATTTAATAACCATATTCCTGCCAATTTACCAACAAAAGACTACAAAGTAATCAATCTGGTCAGTTCTGGGTCTTAAGCAAATTTAGGACATTGCGTTATTCATCTGATTGAAATGTGACAGGTGGGCAGAAGAGAGGAGCAAGTAAATCAAGCACAATTAATACATTGATGAATCCATTGTTATCATGTGCTCTAGTGCAATGGCATAAGAGAAATTATACCTTTTGCTTAGTCAGAAGTTCACTTTCTGAGTGACTCCAGTCATCCCTACCCTGGGTCTACTGGCAATAAATAGGGCCTGAACCTCCATATGGTTTGGAAGCAAAGAGCTGCCACCAGCTTCTCCAAAAGGCTCTTGCTGCTTCTGCTCTTTGTTCCTTACAGTTTACAAGTTCCAGCCCCCAGTATCCATAGGAAAGCCTTAAATCTCCCCTCTGGGTTGCATGAAGGCAAGACCCTTTGACACATGTGTGCTCTCCACCCTCCTCCTCCAGGAACTCTCACAGGATCCTGGGGTGAAGTAAGACATGGCCTTGTTGGTTTTATACCCTCATTGTGCTTTCTCCCCCTCTAGGCCCTTTGATATGGCAAAGCTGTCTTTTCATGAATTCTGGGCTGACTGGTTATCTGTGTTTATGCCTTATCCACAGAATTTCCACATAATATCCAAAGCAAGCAGGGCATTTGACACTTACCAAGAGTGGCCAGGTGGGAATGCCTTTAAATTGCTCTTAATTTATGTGCTGTTCCAAGTGCCTAGACCACTTGGGAAGACTCCCTACTCCTTGCTGTCCTTCTCTGGTGCTGTTTTGTGAAGCCGCCCTTTGTGTCCTTCAGTGTTTCCTAGGTTACCGGCCCCAACTTTTGGACCCATTAAAGGCCAGGGACCTGCAGAGAGGCATCTGTTGGCTCCCTGGAGAGTGCTTAATTTAGCTGTCTGCCTTAGGAGAGCAAGAGGGGAAAAAATGGTCCCTATCACTCCCCCAAAAAGGAGCAGAGGACTGGGTGAGACCAGTGCAAATTTATTATAAATTAATTGGCTATTATCATGCAAAGAGAGGGCCACTTAAAACTCAGGAGGGGCCTTTCTCAGGTCTAAGTATCTCAGACTGACCAGGGGGTAAGGACGCTACCATTTCCTGAGATAAAAGCTGTATCAGGCCAATTCTTAAAGCCTCCACCAAGAAGGTGATTAACCATCAGTTATACCAACCTAATTCAGAAGTCCTGCCAATCAAAGCCCTTATTCCTAAAATCATCTAATTAAGAAAATATATACCCAGAAGCATGGAAAATTGCATAGCTGGGACTGACTTGGCTGATGCATAAAAAAATCCTAACTGCTATTGCCAAGACCTCAACAAAGTTCTTTAAAAACCTGCTTAATACTGGTACTTTATAGTTGCTATCTGATTTTTATAGCTGTTATCCAATTAAGGGGTGTTTCCAAGAGGCCACATTCCCTAGGGTCTAATGAGGGTACCCAAGAGGACCTCACCACACTCGCATATCATTAGAGAAACAAGCGTGGACCATTAAACTTTGCCACTTCCCAGGTATCAACTAGTCCTCTAAGCGCAGGCAGATTCCTTCATCATCACACACAAACCTCAGAAACCAAGATGTTCCCTATACTCAATAAGCATATTCATGTTCTGGTGATAATACACTGCACATCTTGCACTCTCATTACATATACAAAATCTCACATGTACCTGCTGCTTTCCACTAGGGAGAGTCTAACAATGCACCCTAGATTTGGCATAGTCGACCATTTCCAGAGCCATGCCCCTTGTTCCATCCGGAATGGATTTTGGATTAGAGGCCATGTCTACCTCCTATATGGCTTTTGGAATCCTTGGTCTAAGCATGGCAGATACTGACTGCTTTTTGGTCTCTTCTAGAAACAGAGGCTTATAAGGGCACAACCAGCCAGCCTGTGCATGCAGATTCCATAATGCCATAGGTGAGAGAACTCCCAGCAGGCATTCAGCATGGTCACTGCAGCCTCACTGAAAAAATGGAAAAGATACACACAGAAGATAGCTAAATCAGACAAACAGGGCCTTTCCAATTACAGGAGAATGTGGCTTCCCCCATGCTCAGCCCTTTGCACACAGAACTTGAGATGTTGATTATGGTGACTCCATTGCCCCCCTCTCTAACCAGGTCCTCCCTTGGGACCAACTATATGACATGGAAAGAAAATCAGCAAACACCCATTGACCCGAGATGGCTACTTGTGGTCTGCATAGTTGTCAGAGCTGAAAGTGATCCAGTTAGTCCTCAAGGATGCTCTGAGCTGACAGAGCATCCTGCCCAATCTCCAAATATTCACTAATTCTTTGAGGGTGGCCAAAAGGCTAGCAGGGAATTCAGGCAAATGGAAACAGAATAATTATTTCATACAAGGAAGGACCTTGTGGGGGACATTTGGCAACAACTCACAGCCTCATCCATTTCCACACATGCTCAAATCACTGTTCAATGACATTGCTGATAAACTAAATGATAAAATTCGTCCCTATAGAGAACAGTTTTAGAGTTCCTTGGAGACCACCACTCAGGACCCCCAAGCTTCCCCAACCAACAGATGGTCTGGGTCCATAGCACTTCAGGCCTCAGAGGCTCCCCTGACCTAGAGGAGTGGACACAAACAAGGGATCACCTCTTGGCCCGTTACTGACCATTTTGTTACCAATGACTGTGACTTGTACTCCAAAACCAGGTATTGGCTCATGGATAGGATCACATTCTATGGGACAGGGGATAAACCCTTCTCCCATTGTCATATTAATTACATAGGACCACTGCCCATCACTTCCAGAGCCACCAGTAAGTAGAGATTTTCACTCCCATACCAAGCAGCCAAATGGTCTGGGTTACCTTTAGAGGTGAAGAGAAGCTACATCTGGTGGATGCCAATCACATTCAAAAATAGCCCCTTCTACCCTGCTATGACTGCCCATTACCCATATAAGACACAGTGCTGGCTTATATGGGTAATGGGCACTGGGAAACATCAGACTTAGAGCAAACCCTGAGAACAAACAACATACAATCTCTCCAAAAGGGAGAAACAGCACCTGGCGCAGCTGTCAGGATACAAGCAGCAGTCCCAGAAGCCGGTCCTCATTGCTGGTGAAATGTTATTGTTTACCCTAGCTCTGGGTTTAGTATCTTTTTTGGCTGCATGGATCCTAGGCTTACTCACTGACCCAGAAGGCCACACCATGCAGGCCCCAAAATGCTCAAACAATACTCATCTAATTCTAACATGGTACCCAGGGATGGGGCAGAGGAGATTGCTCTGTTACACTCTCACCACCTGAGCCCACCATGCCCCCAAGCACGGTAGATGACCCCAAGTCAACAACAATGTATAAATGATTCTCCATCCAAGGTGTAACCTAAATAAGATTCTCATGCATCACCAGTGGTCTCATGAGTATAATCAAATCAAATCTGCATGGCTAATTGTCTTCTATCCTGACCTGCCAGACATGCTATTCTAAGATAAGAGTTTAGACTGAAAATATAAAAAATTAAAACCCAGCTAACATATAAGTATAGGAAAAACATTCATCCTGTGGAGTAGTCATGTTGGAAAAGACAGCCAAAACTTTGCTAGGTATATCCTAAATACCCCGAAAAGTCATGCAACTATGATGACAAGTATTTTAGAAAACCTGTGGAGATTACATGACTAGAGCTGCACAATGATATTTAAAGTCTCATATCAAAATTCCCCATCTTTTATTGATTACTACTTTGGAGGGCTACCCACCCTGGGTTGGCCCCCAGCGATTGCCACGTAAGACAACGTCACCCCAGCCCATGACCTCATGACTCAGAGGATTTTGCCTCCAGTCAAATCCACTACAGTAGTTGACAGTGCTTGCAGCCCTGGAACTCAGACTTATTAAACCCTACAGAGACTAAACCCCAACTGCCTACCCACTACCCCAAGACCGACAAGACTGTAAGCCATCTCCTCCACAACTGTCAATTCGTCTGCTAGCTACAGAGGAGGGTGTATGTGCTATGATGAGCACAGCCTGTTGCATGTGTATCAACAATTCAGGACAAATCCAATATAATTTATAAAAGATAGAATAACAGATACAGATTATTAATAATATCTCCAAAACCTTTGTAAAAGTGTATATTTCTTCCCCAAATTTAGGTTTGATGCAACCATGAAGTTTTCATGATTCCAGCAGAAATCATATGACCCATTAAATGATGTGGCTGGCTATCTGTGTTTTTGCCTCATTATCCTGAGAACTTCCATAAAGCATCCAAAGTTTGTGAATCCACCAGATGTAGCCCCAGATTTGGGTAAGACGTATCTTCATGTCCAGCCAGGACTTTTGGCATGGCTAAGCTCCTCTACCTGGGGAGTCTAGATCCACCAATTTTCCATTACTAGTCTTAGGACTAGTTTTAATTATGATTATAGTATCCTTATTTAGAATGACCATTCAATCCACAGCTTAAATAGGTCTTTAAATATGACTATTCAGATAGTAGCCATCTTTAAAATTGATGCTAAGTTTCAATCACTCTTTAAAATTGATGCTGAGATGGATTGTAATGGAATAAAATAAATTACATGTGGAACTGTGTTATTTTACCTAGTCATAAGTTCTTCTTTCGAGGGACCACCCCAGTCAGCCCTGCCCTGGGCATAACTGCAATTGGTAAAGCAAATTATGGGGTAGCCGAAACAAACACCTCAACTTCTCCAAATGGCCCTTGCAGTTTCTACCATTCATGCTGCATAAGTTACTCATAGGGTAGGAACTTCCAAATGGTTTGGAGGATAAGAATTGCCCTTAACTTCTCCAAATGGCTTACCATTGCCATGTCTACTTTTCATGCCATATAGTTTAAAACTTTCAATCCCCAGTATCCCTGGCAAAGCCCTACCCTTCCTCTTTTGGTCACAATAAAGGCAAGCACCCAGGACCCACTCTCTTCCTCCAAAGACCCTCACAGGCGCCTAGGTTAGGTAAGCCTTGGGCCCTTCCACCATCCTCTCCACTCTTGCCTTTCAAGGCCTTTGATCTAACAAAGCTGTCCTTTTATGCATTCTCTGCTGGCTGGCTATCTGTGTTTGTGCCTCATCACCCTAAGAACTTCCAAAACATCCAAAACTTCTGAGTCCAATTTTCTTTTGGAAACTAAAAATCCATTCATTCAATGAGTAACTAATGACTACTCACAGTGTGTCTGTTCTTTAATAAATGCTGCCCAGAAAATAGAGGGTAAAAAACAGATTTTTGTCTTTATGGATATTTCCTTTTAATAACGAAAGATAAGAAAAATGCACAAATACAATGCTAAATGATTTTATTCTTTCAATAAAACCTTCATTGTATATTTGTTATGAAGTGAAAGTTGCATGCTTAATGTATAGCAAGTAAAATGAGAGACAAAAATAAAATTATATGATGTTTATCCACTGTTAATTACTCATCCAGGAGTGCCATAATTTACTGCATCATTCATTCATTCAACAAAGTGTTAGGTGCTCCAGAACAATCTCTGTGTAACTGTGGCACCTTGGGGCCTTGTGTAGGGTAAAGAAATTAGAGACTTTTCTGATTTTCAATAACACAGGATTTTTATTGGCCACATGATTTATGCTGGAATCATGAAAACTTCATGATTGCATGAAACCTAAACAAGGCAGTCTAATATCATTTAAAATTCCTCTCCAATGGCAACATTTTGTAAAACCCTCCCCTTTCACACCCTTTAGTTCCTTCCCCAACATTTTCTCTGTGGCAACTGACAGGGTTGTCATCAGCAGACCTGGGAGCAGGGAGCTCGCCAATGCAATCTTTAACTTCAGCTTAGCCTCACACATCTGTTAGTGCTTTCTTCTTCAGTTTTTTAAACAATACCCCCCCCCGCCCCCCACAAGTGGTAAAGGCTTCCACGTAACTCTCGTCTATACTTAATAACTTGGAACGAAGAGTGTTTCTTGGATCATTGTCCCATGACCATGATTAGACAAATGCAAACCTTATACCATTTTGCCTTAATAGTCTGTGCGGGCAAGTCGGCTTTAATGGCAGGGGAACATGTCCCCAGGAGTGGAGAGAATTACAACAGATCCTAGTCCTGGAGAATGTAGTCAGAGAAAGGTTTAGCGAAAGAGATTGGACTCCAGATGTTGCCACATGCTTGGAGACTCTGACATAGTTCCCTCAATCTGAGTGAAGCATGTTTCAACATAAATAATTAAAGAACATCTTTATAAAGCCAAGAGCTGACCTGGGTGGGCAGAATGCATATATTAATGAACCAGTTCCTGAGCTCAACCATCACAATGTGATGGGGAGGACGGCAATCTAAAGTAAGTATACAGTAAGTGCTATTATAAGTATATGTACAACAGTAGTACAGAGTGTAGTTACTGTTTGGAGGGGCATGTGGGAACCTGCACAGAGAAGGAGATGTTAGATCTGTGCCTTGCAGTGTCTTTAACGTGTAGAAGGTTACTTGAAGAGGAAATGGCATGAGCAAATCCACAGAGCTGGGAAGCAGAAATGATACTTCCACAGTAAGTTAAAAAGCAAAATAAATAAGCAAGCAATCAAACAAATTGCATGAAAAAAGATTCAATTCGTTTGTCTTTAAAACTTAAGCGAACATTTTCAAGGGTCTCCCCTATAATTGAATTGAAGTTGTTTTGGCATAACATAATTTTAGCCTTGATACTTGGTTAGATTTTGTCATAAATTATTTGAGCACTTCATTAAATAAGGTTAACAATTTATGATGCTGTATTTCTGTCATTCTAAACCAAGAAAAAATATATAGGCAATAATAGATATGCTTACATTTATTCTTTGTATCTGGAATAAATTTTTTTTAAATCGCACAGTGCTGACCAATTAGTACTTCTTATGACAGGATGGTATACCTATACAATGGTCTTTGTTCTACAAATGGCATATTTATTTTTTTGTAATAATAGGAGGGGGTTAAGATAAAATAATTCAAAATTATGTGAGATTTGATAATATATGAGCACCAAATGCAATTGTAATATTATTGAATTAAAATAATTTAAAAAATGACCCCATTTGCAATGATGAAGAGGTATTGGCTTGAAAGAAATAAAATATAGTACTCAATCCCTGAAGGTATATTTGGGAGATACACACTCAGGCACTATTAGTATGAGGAACTCTTTAGAAAGCAAAATTCATAATGCATTAAGATAATTTAAAAAGAGAGTAATTGTTAGCACAGTAATCTCACTTCTGGGAAAATATTCAGAGGAGATAATAAAAATACAAGTCGTATGATAAATAATACCTTAATAATTGTTTTTAAGAGTGACAATTTGATGTGATTTAAAAGTGTAACAGCAGTGACTTCATTGAATTAGTTGGTACACACTCATATAATAAATGAAAATAAATGTATTAAATTATATCCTTATTATCTTTAGCAAACTTTTATTGATTACTTACTGTTCTCCAGGGACTGTGGCAATTGTTTTATACACATTTTCTCAGTGATCCTCTAACAATCCTATAAGGGATATATTATTCATGCTACCATTTTAAAATGAGACAACTGAAAATGAAGTTACGTGAAGGCTTGTCCAGGGTCACACACAAAATATATGAGAAAGACTCAGATTCAAACTCAATTCCCCATGGCCTCTGCTATTAGAAGAATCTGGCATAATACAGAGGACATACTTATGCTTTAATAAGTGGAGAAACCTGGCTATAGCCCAGGGTATGTGAGATGATGGCAATATACATATAAAAGATAATATAAAACATGAGTAGAAAATACAGAAAAGAAATAGGCTTCGAGGTAATAAAATTGTTTTGGAGGATAGGCTTCTGAGTGATTTTTTTTCTATTACCTTCTCTTGCCTCAACAATAAAGAAGTGTTTTGCCTTTCAAATGGGAAAAAAAATGAAAGTATTCTTGCTGAAACTTGAAATGTGCAATATCTTTTACAGATTCCAAGCACATTCTCTAGTTCATACTGAGCCACCAAAGCCAAGAGACACATTTCCACTGTATGTCTATCTTTCCAAGATTTTGAACCATTCTCCAGTACACTTACCCCAAGATTTCTTTCTTTTCTTATTGCCAATCTCATCTGTAAAGGCCCGGCACTGCCCCAACAATGAAATTCATTTCTGACCATCTTTGGACGGCCAAGGGTCCTTTGCCTTTTCAGAGGATGTAAAGATTAATTCACCTTCAGATCTCTGGCTCAGAAAAGGGGAATCTTTCCATTCACAAGTTCTCAAACTCTGCTTTCCTCCTCTTTTTCTATTATGACTGAAGCCTTTCAAGGTCATAGGATTAAATTCAGCCAGAGAAAAGTTGATAATGCCACCGGTTGGAAAATGTATTATGTTTTTAATTATGTGTAGAATAGCGAAGAATCACACTGATCTTGTGGGTGTATATTTGTTTGTGTCTTTTTCCCCTTTGCAAGAAGACCAGCTCCAGAATATGATTAAGGTAGGTGAAATGGATTTTACTTGAAAAAAAGTGTACCTGAAATAAATATGTATGTATATGACCATGGAATGGATTTATTTTATTCACCTTCTGAATCCAAACCGCTCTAAGAATACAGAGACTAGATATATACAATCACACACACATATATGTGTGCATATATCAGGAGAATACACACACACATATACACAGAATCCTTAATACATATAATTTTTTTTATGAGCCATGTGCTATACCTGTGTAATCAAATTTGTGGGAAAATGCTGCATGGCAGTTTTCCCTGCATCTAGGAGGCCACCATGAACTGAGTTAAAAGTGTCTTGCTGAAGGAGAGACACTGTCAGACTAGGGGGAAACTTCATCCCCCAGGGTCAGCCTGCTGGCAGGTAGATGGCTGCATGGTGTGCCTACACAAAGCCAGGACCCAGGCCCAGGCAAACCACCCCAACAAGATTAACCCTACCCTGGGTTACACTTTTAAAGAACTCTATGGAAAGAAGACTAGAAAAGGCATTGCTAAATGGCTTGCTTAGGCTGAGACCACTAGGATTTTCTCACAGGCTTTGGGATTCCCTCTTCTCAATAGTTTTAGTGTTGGAAAGTTTCTTTAATTCCATGTGATGCATTGATTTTCAAACCATGATTCACAAAAAACTAGAGACTCTGTAAAGTACATCAGAGGCTGGGGATAAATATGTAGGTAGTGAAAGCCCCAAGTAGAAGGTAACCATGTTCACACAGACAACTTCAAAGAAACTATTATTTACTTTATCTGTAGCAACAGTGAGCCCCAAATATAAAGTTGCATTAGTCTTAATTTTTATCTTAATTGCAAATGTATGGATGCTTATTATAATATTTCAAGTAGCAGAAAGTGAATAGAGAAAAATAGGACCTTCCCCCCCCCAATAATCCCATCCCTGAGGAAAGCAATGTCAGTAGTTTCATATGTATCCACATGTACAAACATATAAAAACATATGCACTAATAATTTACTGTAGTGCTTTCTTTTTAAACAGAAATTGAATCATGCTGTATGAATTTACTCTTGTTATTTACTAGTACTACATCAGAGATATTTTCCAGGTCCACGTATATGGCTTTTCATTATTCTTTTATAATTAAACTCTTAGTTTGAAGTAATTGTGGATTCATATGCAGCTGCAAAAATATTATAGAGATATCCCATTTACCATTTACCCAGTAAGTACCATATTACAATCCTGATCCTGACATTGACACAGGCATCCCACAGGTTGTCCTTCTACCATATCGATATCAATTCTTGCCTTCCCCAACCTGTCTCCTCAACCCCTGACAACCATTATTCTGTTCTCCATTTCTATAATTTTGCCTTTCAAGAATGTTATAGATATAGAATCATATAGTAGGTAACCTTTTGTCATTGACTTGTCCCACTCAGCATAATTCTCTGGAGACCCATCAAGTTGTTGCCTGCATCACTAGTTCATTTCTTTTCATTGCTGGCTATATTTCATGGTGTGGATGCACCACAATTTGTTTATCTATTCACCCATGAAGGACATATTGGTTGTTTCAATTTTTGCCTTTTGTGAATAAAGCTGCTATAGTGTACAGCTTTTTGCACAAACATAGCTTTTCATTTCTCTGCAGAAATGCCCAAGAGTGAAATTGTTGGTTTGTATGGTAATTGTACATTTAGCTTTAGAATATACTGCCAAACTAATTTCTAGTGTGGCTGTGCCATTTTACACTCCAAACTGCAATGTCTGACTGATTCGCATCCTCTCTAGCTTTCGATGTTGCCATTGATATTCATTTTAGCCATTCTACAGACATACCACATGATAGTTTTAATTTGCATTTTCCTAATGACTAATGATTTTTTAATGTGCTTTTTTATCATTTATTTATCCTCTTTAGTGAAAGGTCTGTTGATGTCTTCATCCACTTTCTAATCGTATTTTTATTTTTTATTGTTAATTTTGAGAGTTTTTCAGCAATTCTAAACATTAGTCATTTGTCAGATACGTGGTTTGCACATATCTATTCCAGTCTGTAGCTCATCTTTTCATTCTTTTAACAGGGACTTACACAGAGCAAAAGTTTATAATTTTGATGAAGTCCCATTTATCAATTTCTACCTTTGGTGTTTTTAGTGTCAGGTCTTTAACTAGTTCTAGATCCTAAAGGTTTTCTTTTTCTTCTTACTAATGTTTTCTAGTTTAACAATTTTCATTTTAAGTGTATGATCTATTTTGGGTTAAATTTAAATAAACTGTGAAACTTAGGTCAAGTTTGTTTGTCTATTTATTTCATTATGTTTGTTCAATTTCTATGGCATCATTTGTTGTAAAGGTCACATTTCTTCCATTGAATTGCTTTTGTACTTTTGCCAAAAAATAAATTGAACATATTTATTGACCATATTTGTCTTACTCGGTTATCCATTCTGACCAACTATAATCATAGCATTTATCCTTCTGCCAATATCATACTACCTTTCCTGCTATAGCTACATAATAAGGACTGAAGTTGGATAGCTTCATTCCTCCCATTCAATTCTTTACTGACAAAATTGTTTTAGATATTCTAGCTCTTCTCACTTTCCATATCAAGTTTAGAATAAACTTGTCTACATCTACAAAAAAAATCTTTCTATTTTAATAAAAATTGCAATAAACTTACAGCTCAAGCAAGAGAAAATTGACATCTTTGCTATATCAAATCTTTCAAACTACAAATATTCCATTTAGATCTTGATTTTTCTATCAACATTTTGTAGTTGTCAGAATTTAAGCCTAATCATGTTAGATTTACACCTCAGCTTTTCATTTTTTAAGCAATTGTAAATTGTATTGTGTTTTAAATTTTTGTTTCTACATGTTTCCTTTAATATATAGAAATGTAATTGATTTAAATGGTTTGATCTTGAATCCTGCAACTGTTATGAAATCACTTACTCATTGTTCTAGGAGTTTTTTCTTTGTTTGTTTATTTTTATATTTTGTTTTTAGATTCCTTGGTTTTTTCTATGTCATTTGTATATTAGAACTGTTTGATTTCTTCTTTTTCTATATCTATGCCTTTAATTATTTATCTTGTCTTATTATAGTGGCTAGAACTTCCAGCCTTGTATTGGAAAAGCATGGTAAAAGTAGACATTACTGCCTAGTTCCCCTCTATTACTAAAGTGTTGGGAATTTTTTATCATGAACAGGTATTGAATTTTGGTGGAGCAGGGGTGGGTTATTTCATTTTATTTAGTGCAGGGACACAAGATATGATCGACATTTGAAAATCAATCAATGTAATATGCACTATTCATAGGCTAAAGAAGAAAAATCTTATTATCTTATCAATTGCTGCAGAAAAGCACGTGACAATTTCAACCTTTCATCATAAAAACAGGAATATGACTTCAACTTGACAAAGAGCATCTTCAGAAAAATAACAACAAAAAATAAACCAAATAAATGCAGAAACAAAAAACCTAATAGTGAAAGACTGAATGCCCTCCCCCAAAATCAGAAAGAAGGCAAGTATGTCCACCCCACCACTTCCATTCAACACGGTGCAGGAAATTCCAGCCACTGCAGCAAGATAAGAAAAGGAATCAAAGGCATACACATTGAAAAGAAATAAACAAAATTGCTCCCATTTGCAGATGACATGATTGTCACAAGTACAAGTTAAAAATACAAAAGTCAATTATATTTCTATACACTAGCAATGAACACGTGGACATTGAACTTAAAAACACAATATCATAAACAATAGTTCATAAAAAGGAGATATACTTAGGTATAAATCTAACAAAGCATCTACAGGATTTTAATGTTAAAAACTATACAATACTAATAAAGAAATCAAAGGATTCCCAAGGAAATGGAGAGATGCATTTTATTCATAGACCAAAAGACTCAATATAACAAAGATGTCAGCTCTCCCCAAATTACTATCATATCCTAGCAAAATTTTTTGCAGATATCGAGAAGACAAATCTAAAATTTATATAGATAAACAAAGGAAGCAAAGTCACTAAAATAGTTTTGGATAAAGAGAATAAAGTTGGAGGAATCAGTTTACCCAATTTCAAGACTTAATAGCTACATTAGTCAAGACTGTCTCATATTGGCTGAGATATGGACACAAAGATCAACAGAACAAAACAGAGAACCCAAAAATAGTGCTACACGAATATGCCTAACTGACTTTTTTCAAAAGTTATATCGGACTATTTTATTCAAGATATTCTTTCACTTAAAAGTATCTCAGAGGCATACATTTCTTCTTTAATAAAGAAAATGAAAATGGATTCCACATTTTCACACACATACCCTCTTCTCAGTGATTTTTGATAAAGGTACAAAAGCAATTCAATGGAGAAAAGATGGCCTTTTCAACAAATGGTACTGGATAACTGTTTGATATCAATCAGAAAAATAATAGCTCTTGATTTAAGTCTCACACCTTATAAAAATCAATGCAAAATGAATCCTGGATTTTTCTGTAATCCTACAACTTCTCTAACAAACAAAATAGAAAAAAAGATTCATGGACTTTAATGTAAAACCATAAAAATATAGAAAAAAGCATAGAAGAATATCTCTGGGGTCTAGTTCTTAGACATGACACTAAAGCAAAGAATACTTAGACTTGATACCACAAGTATGATCCAGAAAAGGGAAAAAAAAAGACTTTTCTGAATTAAAAACCTTTTACTTTGCAAAGGACCTTGTGAAAGACAAACGTCAACCTGGGGAAAATACTTGCAGAGCACATAACCAACAAAGGCCTAGTATCTAGACTATACAAAGAACTCTTTAAATTCAATTGGAAAAAAATATCCAATTAGGATGATGATATAACATTACGACTATAATTAACACAACTGATATTATGTTTGAATATAGTTAAGATGGAAAGTTATATGTTGTTTTTATGCTTGGATATTGAATTTTGCTAAATGCTTTCCTCATCACTTGATATGATCTTTTAATTTTTATTTAATCTATTAATAGGCGGTGTTCTAGTTTGCTAGCTGCCAGAATGCAACACACCAGAGATGGATTGGCTTTTAATAAAAGGGGATTTATTTTGTTAGTTCTTCAAAGGAAAGGCAGCTAACTTTCCACGGGAGGTTCTTTCTTACGTGGAAGGCACGGGATGGTCTCTGCTGGCCTTCTCTCCAGGCCTCTGGGTTCCAACAACTTTCCCCGGGGTGACTTCTTTCTGCATCTCCAAAGGCCTGGGCTGAGCTGCGAGTGCTGAGATGAGGAATGCTGAGCTGCTTGGGCTGTGCTACCTTGTGCTCTCTCATTTAAGCACAAGCCAATTAAGTAAAACATCATTCATTGCAGCAGGCACGCCTCCTAGCCTACTGCAGATTTAATTAGCAACAGATGAGGTTCAGGTACCTTTGGCTCATGTCGCAGCAACAAAACTAGGCATGTTCACCTGGCCAAGTTGACAACTGACTCTAACTACCAGGGGGGATATATTAATTGATTTTAAGTACTAAACTAGCCTTGGTTATCTGAAACAAATCCCATTTGATCATGTATAGTTCTTTTTACATACTGCTGAATTATATTAACTAACGCTCTTCAAAGCATTTTCATGTCTACATTCATGAGAGCTGTTGGTATACAGTTTTCTTTTTTTTCTATTTTAACTAGTTTTTATATCAGGGTAATATTTGTTTGATGAGATGGATGGAAAGTATATCTTCCTCTTCAATCTGTGGAAAGGAATGTATAGCATTGGTGTTAGTTCTTTAAAGGTTTAGTAGAATTCTCGACTGAAACAATCTTGGCCTGGAGATTTCTTTTCAGTTTTTTTTAATATTAAAAATTCAATTTCTCCAATAGTTATAGGGTTATTCAAAAGATCTATTTCATTTTGATTGAGTTGTGGCAGTTTGTGTTATTCAAGGAATTGGTTCATTTCATCGAAGTTGTCAAATGTGTTGGTATAGAGTTGTCCATAGTGTCTCATTATTGTTCTTTTGCTGTTGCAGAATCTGTGGTTGTGGCTCCTGTTCATTTCTGTTGTGTCTTCTCTCGTTGTTATAAGTATTGCTAGAAATGTGCAAATTGTATTGATCTTCGCAAAGAACCAGCTCTTTGCTTTTTTTCATTATTATTTTTCCATTATCAATTTCATTGATCGCTGTTCTTTATTATTTCCTTTCTTTCAATTCTTTTGGGGCATATTTTACTCTATTTTTTAACATGTTTAGGACAAAGCTTAGATTATTGATTTGAAATGTTTACTGGTTGGAATGCATGCATGTAGTGCTATAAACTTCCCTCTGAGAGCTATAATAGTTCTCCATAAATGTTACTATATTTTCATTTCCATTCAGTTCATTTTTTTAAATTTCCCTTGAAACTTTTTATTTGAGCCAGAGATTGTATAGAAGAGTATTTTTCTTTATTTTCAAGTGTTTGAAGTTTTTCCTTTTATCTTTCTGTTATTGATTTCTAGTTTGATTCTATTTTTCTTAGAGAACACATTCTTTCTTTCTTGTGTCTTCTAAATAGTGTTCGATGGTTGAAACAAAAAAAAATAACTATCTAAAAATTTAGATGGTGTTCTATATTTTTGTAGAGCAAATATTTAACAAAAATTCAATGAAGGAGAATGGTAAAAAGACATCATAAGAGATAATGCAAACATTAATCAAAGGAAGACAGGAGTGGATATATTGATATCTGATAAAGTAGCCATCAGAGCAAAGGAAATTATAAGAGATGGGAAGGGATATTTTATAATCATAAATGAGCTATTCACCAAAAAATCATAGCAATCCCAAATGTCATACAAATTGAGGCACCTCTAACTGTAACGTCTCATCTCTTTGGCAATTTTCAAGATATTTTCTTTTTCTTTAGTTTCCATAATTAGATTATGGTATGTCTTAGTATAGATTCTTTGGGGTTTTAATGGATTGCTTTTGGAATCTGGAGCTTTATGTCCTTTTCCAAATTTGTAAAGTTTTCATCAATTTTCCTTGATAATTGCAACCCTGCCTACTTTTTCTTCTTTTTCCAGGAATCTGATGGAATGAATCTGATGGAATGACTAGTGGAATATATAATCCACTAGTTCCTGAAGCTCTGCTCAGTTTCACTCAGTCTATTTTCTCAGTTTTCCAGATTAAGTTTTATTGTTCTCTCTTAAGATTTAATGATTCTTTACTTTTTTACCACCATCATGCTACTGAATTTATTCATTGAGTTTTTTTTATTGAATTACTGTAGGTTTAATTTTTAAATTTTCTTTGTTTAGACTCCTTTTTTTTCCTTTTATTCTAAGAATGTGTGTAATTGCCCATTGAATGATTTATGATGGCTGCTTTAAAGTCTTTTTCAAATAATTCTAACATCTCTGTCATCTTGAGAATGGCTTCTTGTAAGTTGTGTGTTTTCATTCTTCATTAATCTTCTTGGTTCTTATTATGATAAATGATTTTCCATTGAAGTATCTATATTTTTGGTATTATGCTATGATACCTGATTCTTATTTAAACCTTTTTGTTTTTGTTTTTGTTTTTGTTTTGGCTTCTTTTGAAACTTTTCTGGCAAGAAATTTGGGAAGGGTTTCATTTCCAGATGGGAATAGAATTGCAGGTTCATTGAAACTCAAGGCAGGGCCTCCTTGTTCCTGTTGGCAGAGGCAGGGGGTGTGACACCCTGGTGGCCTTCACTGATACCACAGGGAGGTGGCCGAGGTCCTGACTCTGCACTGGATAGCCTCTGACACAATCCTAGCAGGGGGAAAGAAGGATATCTCAGTACAGTTGGCTGGAATGGAAGACCTGGCTCCACAAGTGGTCTCTGCTTGCATCACAGGGCAGGATGGGATCTTGTCACAGCCCGATGGAGATGGCTTCCCATCCAGACTATACAGACATGTGAGTTTGGCTGTGTAGAGTGGTTATTTTCAAAATATTTTCTGTTTTTCTAGACTGCCACTTCCTGGTTCTTTGGCTAACAAAAAAAACACTTTTGTTGGTTAATTTTAATCTACATTCATGGTGTTTCCAGGTTGATGGCTTCTCCAAAACCCAGCTGGGAATATTTGAGGCAAAAGAAAACTCAGGAAGCCCACTACTGGGTCATTCTTCAGATCCTAAGGATCCTAGGTGGCCTGACTTATATTCATCAATTTTCATATTCTTGTTATATTTGTTTTATATGTAATGTGCAAGGATTTTAATTGTGTTTGGTGGGGGGAATAGTGAAAGTATACCTACATGCTCTCAAAAATTGAACCACTGTAGGCTTTTTTTTTTTGGTAAGGAAACGTTTTAGTTTAAAATGAAAGCATTGGAAATTGCTGGTTTTACATATGGCAAAATAGAAACATGAAATGAATAACTTCATTGACATGACTTGATGAAGACCTTGAGATAACAAGAGTAGAATGCCAAGACTGGACCCAGGTGGTCCAATTCACATGTTAACTTCCTTTCTAATTCTTTCTGTCATCATTCATGGAGACCACTGACATGTCTTGCCATGTCCTCATATTCTTCCTCACAATATATATTTTTCCTAATCCAGTAGGGCTCAAGGGCTGGAAAAAGCCTTGTTAGACACTGAATGGGGATCTCAGGAATTACCTACCCATACTGACACTATGGGTGCTTTATTCACGCTTGTGGAGGCAATTGCTAATGTATTATAATGCCAATGTCAACACTTGGAAGTAGTGGCAAATCTGGACAACGTTTTAAGGATTTTCCCTTCACCTTCACATACTATCTCAACTTTCAGCTACCATCATTTCATTCTTCTTGTTTTGAACACTGAAATAACTTTTTTTTGTTTTGGCAGCACCCCAGTACATTCCTTCATCCGTCCCCCAAAATTATTTGTTAATTTTTCTTCAGCCATAGTGATATTTCAAAACTCAGAAGTTTCATTGGATTCTCCTTAAAATAAAGACAAAATCCTTAGCCTGGGAACAGAAATTAAACAAGGAACCTCTTTATGGTCTCATCCTCTTTCGGCTTCCTCTCATACCACTACACTGGCACTATGTGCTTTAGCCTCAATGGTCTTCTGGGCTGTCAATAGGGCTATGCTCTCACTCACTGAGGCCATTCGTGCTTGTTACCTGCCATTTCCATGTATCTGAATTACACCTCAGGCCCTCATACTTCCTGACCATAGTAAATTTACTCACCTTTTATATATCAGCAAAAGTATCATCTCCTCAGGATATCATTTTTAACCACATATTCCATTCTTCTACAGATTCTTATTTATTTTTTCATGACACTTCTGTCATGTGTAATTTTATATTCAGGATTGGAATAGTCTGATTGATGTTCATCTCCTCCACTTTAAGTCAGTTCCACTGGAAGAGAACAGGGAGGTTTTCACTCCCTTTTCCATCTCCACAACTAACCCAGTGCCCAGTATATGAAGGTTATCCAATGCACGTTTTAAATTAATTTAGGAAGTAAAAGGGAAAAGCAAGAAGTGAAGGAGGAAAGGAAGGAGAATCAGAGGGAGACAAAGAGGGAGGATGGGAGGAAATGAATGGTATGGGAAGGGCAAGAGTTGTTTGGAGGTATGTTCCAAACACATTTTTTTGCTATTCAGCTTCTCCAAAACTCAATTTCCTCAACCACAATGTTAATAAATTTCCCTTGATAGAACTGCTGTGAAGATTATAGAAGTGTTAATATAGCTGAAATGTCTATGGCAAAGTCTAGAATATTCACTCAATATTAGGTCACTTCCCTTTCAACCTACCATTAGCCAATGAATTTTCTCTTGTTTTTCCCATATTCAGTGTGGGTCGTTGTTTAATTTGGGGAGCTTATCCTATACAGGTTACTAAATTGTTATTGCTTGATGATTTACTGCCCCTAAAACAGTTTCTTTCACAGACATCAGGCAATACACTAACATTGCTGAGGGAGGAGCACTAAAATGTGCAGAAGTCTTCAAAGCTTTTAATTATAAAAACGATGTGTATCTTCATTTTCAGCTTACTTTGAAAATGGAGAAAGCATTACCCCCATTTTATATGCATTACATTGAATCCCATGAAATACTCCATTAATTTTATAATCCTTGCCATTAGCAGTTAAGTGTTTATATTATTCTGCTCCCTGATAGTTAGAAAACTTGTTAGGGCATTATTTTTTGTCTCTCTGCTCTACCCCAAGATTTGTTCTACTTCAGGCAGTTTTAGATTTTAGCAGGGATATTCCTTATTTTTGTGATTTTTGTTTTTTGTAGTGAGGAAAAAGTAGGTGGACTTTTTCCAAGCATGTAGCTGTATTTTGGTAAATATAGTCATCTTCATTGAACCTGGAAGACATTGTGATAAAGTGGAAATTCCTAGGCTTTATTTAAATTCAGATCACCAGGGCTCTAATGCCAAACCTACCTCTTCCTCCAGGAAGTTGTTTTATTTCTCTGGTCCTCAGATTACTTGTTATAATACCTATCTTCCAGAATACTTTTGAAGTTCAAATGAGAAAAACACCTAATATCTATCAGGCTTTTTTCAGGTGCTGTATATGCATTAGCTCACTTAATCTTTGCCAAAACTCTGTGGGGCTGGCACAACTCTTATTCTCATTGTAGAGACAGGGCAGTTTATATGCAGAGAGGTCAAGAACTTGCCCGTGGCCATACAGTTAGAAAGTGGTCCCCAGAACTTATTCCCAAGCAGCACAACTAATAGTCTGCACTGCTACTGAAGATGCTGTAGCACCTCTCAGAGTATAGACTGCTTAAATGCTCTCAAGGCTCAAATCTGTTGTGGAATCCCTCTTGGCATTCCAGCCCTTTAACCAATGGCATTGGAATGAATGGTGCTGCCAATGGTGCTTCATATCACTATACAGCTCCCAAAGGTGCAGAGAAACTTCATTGTTTTATAGCTGTTTATTGGACTGGAGAGATGAGGATATACTTGTCAATATCACCACAATGTACTTCCTTTATGTTAAGATGAATTAAGCACTGAGAACATCAGACAATTGTAATGGAATCAACCAACATAGAACCCTTGAGTCTAAGACCTGGATGAGGCTGGACAGGTAGTAAGATGGCAGTTTTTTTTCCTTTTTAAGATAAAAAACCTGCCTCTCCAAGACTTGTCTCAGTTGTTGTAGCAAGGTCTTATAGCACTTTTCAGGTGATAAGGTGCTACTTTCATCCACATTTCATCAATGGTGTGGGAGGCAGGAGTAGCCCCATTTTCCAGGTGAAAACACTTAGGTCTCTGTAGTTACAGGGTTTGACTTAGAGGACTCAGGCAGTAATGACAAGACATGGATTTGCAATCTGGATTTGTTGTTGTTGCTCTAAAATAGAGATGATTTGACTTAACGATACTTCCATGTCTCATATCTCATCGTAACTTTTTCTCTGTGTGTTCAAGGCAGTGTAGTAGAGTAGAAAGAAGCAGAATATTGGAGCAAGACAGATAGTGAGGATTCCACCGGCTGGCCACTTGGTTCAATCTCCTCATCATTCAGGGTCCCAAGATCCCCAGTTCATAAAGAGGAACCTAACTCAATGGAATTCTTGGAGCATCCACGGAGCCTCCAGAATGCATCACCACATAGTCATTAAATGGCAGTTCTATTTTTATTTGTATATAGTTATGTTAATTTACATTTCCAACCACCGCCTTACTCCTTTGAAAGTCCCCAGGTGGGTCTAGATCTCAGAGCAAGAATATGCAGAGACAGTGTCCAGAAAGACTACACACTAAGCCAGAGACTCAACATGCTACAAACCTGCCAGGTAGGGATGGAGGAAGGTGGCTCTGCTACCAGGGGACAAGTGTTCATACCTTCCCAAAGATGAGGAGACACAAGGCAGAAGATATAATTATTATAATAACAAAAGGTACACAGAATATTTTTTTAAAAACTAAACAAACAATAAACAAATAGTACAGTCCTCCCCAGGGTCCCATACTATGAAGAAAATCTGAATATGCCTGCAATATTTAGGCTCTTGAGCTACAAAAGCAAGTTATGCTGAGTCATCAGAAACTGTAGGGGGAGGAAGGAAAGGGGACACTGCTCTTATTATGTAAGTACTTATTTGCCAAAGACTTGTGCTTTTAATTTTCTTTTTTTTTTTTTTTGCCTTCCCAAAATAGATAAGAAGCAAATATCCCAAATCTTACCAGGTCACCAAGTTGAAGCCCCCTAGATAAGCAAAGAAAGATTGGAGGTAAAAACTGTTTACCTGAAGAATCCAAGTAAAGAACTAGTGTGAGATGAGGACAGAGTGAGGCTATTACAGAGATTTCTATCCTTTTTCAAATAAAGGAAATGCACATTTGCTTAAAGCCAACTCTTCCCTGTTTACATGAGGATTCAGAGAAATTAAAAAAAAAACACCACATGAAGTGGCATTTACACCCTTTTAGAGTGGATTTAAAAATGGTGAAAAATAGATGACGGCCAGAGGGGCAATATAACACAAAGTTTCCAAAGCAATGTTCTTTTAATTTTCTACCCAGGATGGAAAATAAACTATGACTGCAGACTTGATTTTTGAAGGGGGTGAAGGAAATATTGAGATCCCTGAAAGCCTTTGGAGAGATTTCTCAGTGCATGCTTTTACCCAAAACCTTCTGGGAAAGAATATAGTATAGATGGCAGTTATATTCTTCGATTCTGACACTGGGCGGGGGGGTGGGGGAAGAAAGAGTGTATACCTCAAGCTATAAAGAAGACAACATGAAATGCTGGAGACCAAATCCCAATTGGAGCACAAAATAGCTATAAAACCTTAGCCAAGGGATAAATACCTTTAACTGGGCCTTAAGGTCCTCATTTAAGAAAATGCTGAATGTAAGGCTACCTTTTATACTTAGAGCTACTCAAAGTGTCCAGTTAGATCTAATAATAATAATAACAATAATAATTATACCTGCTATATCTATAATAACTTCTCAATTAACATATACATGGAATTTCATGATACAGCACCACATTTTAGGAAGTGACAGAGATACAACTATGTTAATACTTTATGGGGAGAATAGGAAACAGAACCCTTTAAGAAGTTTTCAAAATAAAAGCTGAATAAAGAGAATGGTAATGGGAATTTTAATTCAAATACAGAATAATAGGGATCATTTTTCTTTGGATTCAGAAGAAATTCAATTCAGTGCATAATAACTGCTTCATTAACATACAATTTCAGAGAAGAATGCTCACTTGCTCTCTTTGAAACATAATCCATGTGATTTTTTTTTTTTTTAAAAAGTTAATTAGAGTTGACTATGTTGGAACTGGATAAAAAGTTCCCAGAGACCAATGTGAATATACTTTACATTTGGTTCATATGGGATTCTTCAACTCTGGGTCTAAAAGCTATCAATATAATGGACTAAACTGTGAATCAGTCAAACTCCTGGTATTTTAAAGCTGTGCTGTGCCTATATGATTGGAATGAGGGTTTCATCTCCTCCTCATCACTGAGTGCACATGTGCAAACACACAGAATTTGCTGATGAAAAATACTGGGTGATTCATGTGGATGCTTTTGGGGTACAGATGATGCTAAGATGACACACGATGGATATACAGATTGTAAAGAAGGGTCTTGTACACTCTATTGAGAAACTTATCCCCTGCTCCTATGCCTACCTCCTCTACCAACTCTATCCCGAAGACAGTGAATATTTTCTGATCCATGATACCCAGGAAAAAAAAAAAAAGAGCACTGTGTTGAAGGATAAGAAACTGACTGTGGTGAGTGGAAGGATGATTATATGTTCTCACACAAATTTAAAGGCTGTTACCTGCCTCCCCATTTCTATGACTTTATAATCATGTTTCATCTTGTTTGGTTAATGAATTGATCCTTGGGTTCTGGTACCAACAGCTGCACTGGTGTGCATTTCCTGCTCAAAATGTATTTGTAGAGTGAAAGACAGTCAATATCAGGGGTAAGCTAGCTGACTATCAGTTCATGTTTAAACATAAGTGCTCCTCCTTATCTACTTCAGATCCATCCGTGCTAGGGGATAAGAGCAGGAGGAAATGGAATGGTCAGTAGAAAGGTACAAGCCCTGCCTGCAAGGGAGAAAGGCAGTACTTGCGCGATCACTGAGCCCATGTGTTCTGCCAGCAAGTAGTCTGAAGAGTCTTCATACAGGGTCTCACCTGATCTTTGTTACCGTTCTGTAAAATGGACCTCTTTAACCCCTTTAAATAGATGAGGAATCTAAGATTCAAATAGTAAAGTAACTTGCCTAAGGTTATGCAGTTAAGAAGTACTAGAGGAAAGATTCCATTTTTGGTCTTTCTAACACCACAGCCAGTGCTCCCTTTTGTAATACAACATTACCTTCCAGATTAAAAAAAAAAAAAAAATGGAGTGACAACAGCGACATGCAATAATTAGACAACATTTGTGTTAGAATAGAATGAGTCAGCATCTTTTTTAGAATAAGAATTGAATCTGGGGGGAAGGAAAACAGAAAAATAATGTTATTTTGAATGTGTACTGACATGCTTCACCCTCCCAATACCATATGTGGCAATTATTACTGAAGTCAGAAAAATCAAGAAATCCCTACAGTCACAAAGCTAGTCAGAGTCCAGTTTCGAATTGC
The DNA here is from genome assembly GCA_004026745.1 of Myrmecophaga tridactyla. Lineage (NCBI taxonomy): Eukaryota > Metazoa > Chordata > Mammalia > Pilosa > Myrmecophagidae > Myrmecophaga > Myrmecophaga tridactyla. The sequence continues at coordinate 33,447 of PVIY010007089.1, forward strand.
ACAATTCTAGCCCCTTCTAGTACATTATGAAGTTTCTCTATGAACTACGGTTGAGAAAAGAACACCCAGATCAATCAGTATGCCTGTTAAATAAATCCTTACATAGGTGATTCTATGAACAACACATAATTAAATGACATAATAAATACCTCATTGTTTCTTAGTGAGATCAAAGAAAGAACAGGCCAGATACCACAAAGAACATTTATTGTGCATGTTTTCATATTACTGCACTGAAGGATATTACCATATAGAATGAATGAATCCATGAATGAATGAACACACACACTCACACAAACATGGCTTGGAATTTCAGTAGGGCTTTTGAAGTGCCTTTAGATGGTGTTGGCTTTCAATCAATTTTGTTCTTTCAAACTCCCTATAAGATGTTGCTTATGGGTTGTGAGAAAATAGCATCAAACTGCATTCCATTTGGATAACATAGAAGACTTTAAAGTCTCTAAAAAGATTAATTTTTAAATATAGTTAGATATATATACTTAGAATAACAGCCAAATAACTGTCATTTCAAAAAGGTAGATTTGAATATTTTGCTATTTTTAGTGTTTTCCTTCATTTGTGAATTGTATGTAAAGCTTTTTTTTTTATTTTTGCATTGAGTCACCTATCTTATGACTAAAGACATAATCCTTTAAGAGATGAAATGAATTTCATGGTAAAAAAATTGCACACACAAATATATATAAATATGCATACTATCAAATTCTATGAAGTTTTCTACTCACTCTTTATTCTGACCATTTTCTAATTTGCATGCTCTATTGCAAATGATAATGTAACAGAAGAAACATAGTTAAAAAAATAAAATCATGAGCTAAAGACTGTAAAAAACATAGCAAGCATAAAATAACCCCAATTTCTTCCTCCAAATGAATTAATGATATTTTTCTAATTCCTGTGAAGATACTAAAATAACTTCATTTTGTTTGATTGATTGCTTCATTAATTAGTGATAAGGTAGGATTTTAAATCCTATCTAAAAAAAATCTACCAGAAGTTATATGAAATGGAAAAAAAATAAAGGGTTGCAAAGGTGATTTATTGGTTTTGATAAGCCACATCACTCAATTTCAATTCTGAAGAAAAATATTTCATTAGCAAATATTGAGTTAGGTACTTTTGGTAATAGCTACCTACATAAATTAGCCCAATACTCCTGATGAGACCTAGAAATTGAGACTTTTTTCTTTTTTTAAAAAAGCAAAATGAAATAAAAAGTACAATATTACTGGCTAATATTAAAAAAAAATAGAAACTTGGAGAAGTAAACCATCATTGGGACTCTCTTTAAATTTGGAGGTTTCTGCCAGATATGGCAAATGCTACTGAGAAATTGAGGATATTAAAAGTTGAACAGACAATTTAAGAAATTCATAGGTTAGGGGCAAAAGTGAAGTTCAGGAATTACTAATGGGGAGGTTGTGCCCTAATGAATTTTTAAGAAACAGCCTATATATAGGGCTAAATTGAAACTAAAATTTAAAAATTGTCAGAAGAAATATAATTTTACAAAAAACTATTACTCTCAAATCTGAACAGGCTCAATGACTAAAATTAGATAAAGATGATTTTCTGTAAAAATTGAAAAACACAGTTTTAAGCTTTTATGGAAAAGCAGAGTAAAAAATTGTCAAGAAAAACTTGGCAAAAATACATAATTTGAGCACTTCTAGGTGTCTTTTTAATAGAAAATTAAAAAGCTGGACATAAAATTATGTAGAAGAATGGAAAGTTAATCAAGCTGTCCATTTATGATTTGTGCACATTTCTTTTCTTATTGTATAGTTCAATAAGAAAAAAGTTTACTTACATCATTAAGTGTAATACAACTTAGGACAATAATGAAATGAAGGAGAAAATATGTTAAAGTCAACAGACACAAAAACAGATTTAATAATACTCAAAATGAATTGTAAAGTAAAAACTCTTGGCAAACTAGGAAGAATGAAACTTCCTTAAAGTTTGTATGATTTAAAAATGCTTGCAGTAAATTTCCTACTCTCTGAGTTTGGGAAAGCGTCAACAATTCATGCTACTTCAAGTTCTATTCTTTGTTATCCTGGGTGCTTCTAGCCCATGAAGTAAGGCATAAAGTAATAAAGCTGTCAGAATTTGAACAGAAAATGGTTGTGTAAATAAAACATAAGAATGTAGACTAATTTATTAGAAATAAATGAATTTTTTCTTAATTAAAAATCAATTGCATATTTACACTTCAACAATAAACAAATGGAAACTGGAATTTATGCATAAGAATATTTAAATTAGTGTAAATAATATCAAATGCCTAGGAATAAATCAGATGAAACAGTGCAACTTCTCTGTATGAGAACTATAAAAATTATCAAGAGAAATTTAAAACACTTAAATATGTGGTCTTTCCAATAAATGTTGCTAAGAATTAATTGCAGATTAAAAAGTATTTAGAACCTACGTCATTCCCTACATTTAAACCAATTCCAGAGAGATTGTACATTTAATTGTTAAAGAAAACAATGTGCTGTCTACCGATAACATAGTATAATAGCTTCATGTCTTTAATGCAGGAAAAGCTTTCTTTAACAAGAGATAAAAATCACTAATTCTAAAAGGAAAACATTGATAAATTTAAAGTAAGGGATTTCTGTTGATGAAAGAACACTATTAGGAAAATGAAAAGGCAAGCCATAGAATAGGAAAGTATATTTGAAACACATATAATTGGTATAAAGTTCATGTCTAGAATATATTAATAAATCCTACAAAATAATATAAAGATTATCCGTTAGGAGAATGAGCAAATTATTTGAGCAAGCATTTCACAGAAGAGTATATCCAACTGACCACTGAATGAAAGAAAGGAGATTTTAAATAATAAACATTAGGGAAATAATAATTATATCTAAAATGAGACAGAATAAGTATTTACCAGCATGGCTAATATTAATTAATTAAATAATACCAAATTTTGTGAGGATGTGGAGCTATAAGAACTCTTGTTTATAGTTAAAATAGAAATATCTTCCTATAGGATGTGAACAAAAATAAGTATAACTACTTTACAAACTTATTTGTCTAAATTTACAAATATTGAATAAGCACACAAATCCTATGACTCTCAAAGCTCATTCCTGATTTGTGGTTAAAAGGGAATCTTCATTTTGAGATAATTATTGACCTATATGCATGATTCATATACGTTTCTATATGATTGTGATACTTCATTAGAAAAAACTTTAAAATGATGTCCAGAGAGATGTGAGCAAAAATGTAAATTGAAAGATAATGCTGGAATATATCTGCATACCCATCTTCCTTTCCCAGATTCAGATATTATAAACACCTGTACTGACAAATTGATGCTTATGTATAAATAAATGGATTCACAAAAAAATAGAGCATATCAAACTTGACGTGAAAAGAAATACAAATAAGAGTGACTTTGTATCTAATAAAGAAATCTGTAATTAAAATCTTCCTACAAAGGAAATCTTTTTGTCTTCACCAGTGAATTCTGTTGAATATTTAAGGAAGAAAAATATCAATCTAATGCAAATTTTTCCAGATAATAGAGGTCAGCATACTTTTAATAGTAAACCTTGAGGAAACCATTAGAAAGAAAATTTAAGTCAACTTCACTGAAAAATATAGACACAAAAATTCCAAAAAACTGAAATCCAGCAACATATGAAAAGAATAGTATATGAGGAACAATTTGCACTGATTTCAGAGATTCAGGGATGCAGAATTAATATTTCAAAACATAACCATTATACTCCTTTAAAGGGGTGAATTACATTGATTATATGATCCTATAATATATGGACTATTTCATATGCAATCATCAAATATCACTTATATAATATATAATATTTTTAATTATAAATATAGTATGCAGTACAGTCATTATATAACCAATGAAATTCACCCTTTTAAAGAAATAAATGAAAAAACATGTCATCATTTCCATAGATGAATAAAAGTATTTGGTAATATATCCAAAACTGCATAATAATAATTTATTTACAAGTTAGGAATTGAAAGAAATGTCCTTAATAACCAATAAACATTTAGTATTAAGAAGGAAGAAATAAATTTGTAAATAAAACAGTTTTATTTTCCTCTGAAATTTCTAAGGCTTCCATTTCCTTTTCTTGCCATGTTACAACATCTAAGACTTCTGATACAATGTTGATTAAAAGTGTTGAGAGGAGGTAGCTTTGCTTTATTGCCTTATTGCAGATCTTGGGGGAAAATATTCAAAATGTTTCTATTAAATATAAGGTTGTCTGCATTAAGTATGAAGCTTTCATTAAGTAGATGCTTTTATGAAGTATGAAATTGTTTTCATAGATTATCCCTATGACATTGAAGAAATCCTTTATTGAGAATATTTAACTGAAATAAATGTCAGGATTTTTTTAAAGTAGCTTTTCTGCATTTATTGAAATGATTTCTTAAATTAACTACCCTGCCATTTCCATCATTCATTGGGAAAATTTACTCCAATATTATTAGTGATGTGATTCATTTCACGTATATGATAGTCCCATCTGTTATAGACTGAATTGTGTATCCCAAAAAGATATGTTGAAGTTTTAAATCCCATTACCTCAAGATGTAATTTTATTTGGAAATAGGGTCATGGCAGGTGGAGTTAGTTAAGAAGTCAAACTAGAGAAGAGTAGACACTTAATCCAGCATCACTGGTTTCTTACAAGGAGAGGAGAGGAGAGAAGGGCAAGGGAGAAGGTCATGTGTTGAAGGAGGCAGAGGTTAGAGAGGTGCATCCACAAACCAACGGATGCCAAAGATTGCTGGCAGACACCAGATGCTAGAAAAGGAAAGGATGGATCCACCCTACAAGTTCCAGAGAGATCATGGCCCTGCCAATACTTTATTTCAGACTTCTTATCTCCAAAACTGTAAGACATGTTATGATCTTTTAAGTCATATGGTTTGTTATACTTTGTTATGGCAGTCCTAGGAAACTAAGACACCATCTACATTCCAATTTTCCATTTGTAATTTTTATTCCTTTATTCTTCTTTCCTCTTCTTATATAGTTAATTAATATATAAATTCTTACAACTAATATATTCAACAGTGAAAAGTTGAAAGCTTTCCTCTTAAGCTCAAGGACAAGACAAGGACACTAGCTGTCACCACTGCTAATCAATATTTTCCTTGGAGTTCTGGCCAGAACAATTATGCAAGGAAAATAAAGGCATCCAAATTAAAAGGAAGAAGTAAAACTATCTCTATTCCATGACATGATCTTATATGCAGAAAATATTAGAAAATATGCAAAAAACACTGTGGGAGATTAAAAAAATGAATCCAGCAAAGTTTCAGGATACAAGAGCAATGCCCATCAGTTGTATTTCTATACACTAGCAAAATCATTTAAAAAATAGCTAAGAAAACAATCATATTTACAATAGCATCAAAAAGAATAAAATAGTTAAGAATAAATTTAATCAGGGAGACATGAGACTTGCGCGCTGAAAATTATAAATCATTGTTGAAAGGAATTAAGGAAGACCTAAATAAATGTAAAGACATCTCATGTTCATGGGATACAATATATTAAGATTAATAATCCATTAATTATTACTATTAAATAATTAATATCTTAATATTGTTGGAAATTTTAAGGAAAAATTCATCCATGCTAACTACAGATTCAGTGTAATCTGTCAAAATCCAAATGTCCATTTTTGTATAAATGGAAAAGCCAATCCTGAAATTCATGTGAAATATTAAGGAGCCCTAAACAGCCCAAACAATATTGAAAAATAAGAACAAAGTTGGAGGATTCACTACCACATATCTAAATTTTATGTAAAATTAAAGTAATCCAAACAGTGTGGTACTGGTGTAAAGATGGGCATATAGAGCAAGGGAATATAATTGAGAGTCCAGAAATAAGTCCACACATCTCTGATAATTTAAATTGATTTTCCACAAGGGTACAAGGTCATCCAATGGGGAAAGAATAATTTCTCCAACAATACTGTTGAGACAACTGTATATTCACATGCAAAATGAAGTTGAATCTCTATTTCCCACTATATTAAAAAATTGACTTAAAATGAGCTAAAGGGCTAAGTGTAGCATTGAAACCATAAAACCCTTAATAGTGAACACAAGACAGGAATACATTGTAATGACCTTGACTTTGACAGTGGATTCTTAGATATGACCTCAAAAGCACAAGCAACAAAAGAAAAAAGTAGATAAATTGGACTTCATCAAAATAAAAATCTCCTACAACACAAACATCCCAATTTAAAAATAGACATAGAACGTATTTCTCCAAAGAGGATATACAAATGGCCATTAAGCACATGAAAAGATGCTTCATATGATTAGTCATTAGAGAAGTGGAAATCAAAACCACAATGAGATTCTACTTCATACCTATTAGGATGTCTATAATTAGGAAAAACAGGAAAATAGTAAGTGATGGCAGAAGTGTGCAAAATTAGAGCACTCATACATTGCTAGCGGGTATACAAAATGATTTAGCCACTGCGCAAATCAGTTTGGTGATCCCTCAAAGAGTTAAACATATAATTATCATATGTCCTATCAATTCAATACTAGGAATATACTCCAAAGAATTGAAAACAGGTTTTTAAAACAAAGACTTTTACACAAATCCTCATAGCAGCAATATTCAGTATAGCCAAAAGATGAAGAAAAAAAAACAACAAATGGCTATCAGTAGATGAATGGTTAAACCAAAGATGTTGGTGTATATATACGATGGAGTATTATTCATCCATAAAAAAGGGAAAGAAAAACTGATGCATCTCACAATGTGGATGAATCTCAAAAGCATTATGTTAATTGAAAGAAGACAGATACAAAAAAACACATATTGTATGATTCCATTTATAAGTAATATCCAGTCTAGGCAAATCCATAGAGACATAAAGCAGATTAGTGTTTTCCGGGGGGGTGTGGGATAAGGAAATGGGGAGTGACTGCTTATCAGATACAGGGTCCCCTTTTGGAGTGGTGAGAATATTTTTTAACTAGATAGAAGTGATTATTGCACAAGATCACGAATGTAACAAGTCTGAATTGGACAGTTTAAAATTGTTATTTATATGTTATATGAATTTCAACTCAATTTTTTAAAAAATTATGGCAGATAAAGCAAGGAAAAAAAGAAAGAACAAAACAGAAAATAGAAAATGTATGCTGGAATGTTATTTATAGTCCATTCAACCCTTACTGACTTGAGCTATACCTCTATATTTTTTATATTGGTTGCCCTAGGAATTACAATAGGCATCCTTAACTTATCAAAGTGTACTTCGAGTTAATATTGTATCACTTACCTTACAATGTTTGCACCACACAGCCTTAATTTCCATATTCCATCTAGATATTTTTCCTATATATTTACTTCCATTTATATGTTAATAGTCTTCTGTTTTACCTCCCTGCGACACAGTGTTGCTACTTTTACTCTAAACAGTTATTTTTTGAAATAACAAAGAGAGACTAGAAGATCATACTTCACAATTACATATTTCCCATTTCTGGTGCTCTTTATCCTTTCTCATATATCCATGTTTCCATTCAATATTATTCCTTGCATTCCAAAGGACAAAGTTATTTTTGAGAAATTTAACTGTAATTCAACTGGCACATTTCTCTATCAATCATGGCTGTGAAATTAGGTTTGAAATGGAGTGGAGAGTGATGGGTAGTGAGAAATGGTGCTGGAAGAATAGGAAGGAGAGGGAAACAATCAAGGATTCAAGTCATGCTGAGTAATTTGAAGTCTATCTTGTGAGCAATAGTGGGTCCTGAAAGACTCTACCGATCATCAGTTTGAAGTAGCTAAGTATTATCTTAACAGACTGCCAACGGGATACAATTCTGGCTCTTTTATCTACTAAATGTGTAGCTTTTAATAAGTTACAGATTTTCTCTGACCTTCAGTCTCTTTGTTGGTAAAACAGATTCGATATATAACCTGAAATGTATCACTAGGATTAGTGAACAATTACACATCAAATAACGTCATATTGCTCCATCTCAAATATACTGGTTCCTTTCCTGCTAAAGGCAAAAAAAAAAATGACATTTCCAGGAAATGTATTTTATTTAAGAACATTTTGATGTAATCTGAAAAAAGGTTTGAATTCAATGGTGAGATGACAAGCTTTATATCTTGCCAGGAGGGTAAGTGTAGGTAGGGTAGAAAGATCTCAGAAGAGACCATTATATGACCAAAATAAAATATATTGCAATTATTCTCTACACATAGATTAGGGTGACTTTATTTAACTGTCAAATGTTCAGAGGCATAAGGAAGCTGCATAAAATAAGGAAAAGATGATGTTTTAATTTAGAGAGCCATGGATTAGAATCACAATGCTATTCCTTAGTTTTAAAAGGAGGATCATTTACAAATTAAGAAAAGTTATTTATTTTAACATATGTAAAACAGCTAGTCCAAGTACCTGACATATTGTAGGAACTTCATAATTTAAAAAGAATTGAACAATAGAATCTTATTTTAAGACAAAGAAGTTTGTAGGTATAACTTCTAATCATAACCCATGCACGTGTGTGTGTGTGTGTGTGTGTGTGTGTGTGTGTGTGTAGGTGGGGAGGGCTCTATTTGAAACCACCCAGCTCAATATGACAGACTCCATATATCAGAGGAAGTATTCTTACATAGATTGCTATAAAAAAGGATAAAATTAATTTTACACTACAGCGCTCCTCCTAAACGTGTGTATTTGCTGGAAGAATTTGGAGATGCTTTTTGAATGAGAAGTGACTTTTTTATTCTTGGTATCCTACCAAAATTGCATCCGCAGGGAAATTAAGCAGACTGGTTACATTGTATCTATCTCTAAATCCATGTCACCAAACATCCCTGTATTATCTACAATAGTTTAGCAGGAATATTGTCTCTGGTCAGTTGTGCAGTGGAGTAAACATCGGAAGATTGATTTCGGGTTTGATTGGAACCTAATGGAAATTCTTAAAATACTAGCTTGAGCATACTTAAACATTCTCCCCTTCTTGCATTTACTTTTATATTATCAAATGAGTCCCATCCAAAAATAAAAAAATAAAAACAGTAGTATTAATAATAAATTCTAAATTGAAACTCTAAATGTAACTTCAATATTATGTATTTTTTTTATCCTTAAGGTGGAAATTGATAATTCTGTTGTCTTTGTTTATCTTAAAGGAAGAAGAATATTATTTTAGATTTTCTGGAAATGTGTGTTATATCACTTAAATGAAAAATGCTCCAAAGTATATCTGCCCTTTTCTTCCAACACTCTCTGGCCTGGTGACTTGTTTATCATACTATTTATGGTCAAAATATAAACAATGATCATTTGTATTATACAACTTTGCAAGTTTTAAAGCAAAATGCAAATATTTGCTGTAATTAATAAAGCATTATGTTACCTAAAAAAACTAAATCCTCAAAAACACTGTAAATTCCTATCATAGAATGTTTCTTTCGTATTCTTCCTTAATCTTCCCTTTCTATTTTCCTTCCTTCCTTCTTTCTTTCCTGCCTTTTTCACCTTTCTCCTTTCCTTCTTTCCTCCCCTCCTTCTATCCCTCTCCCCATCTTTTAAATTTTTTCTCTTTCCCTCCTTCCTTCCCCCCATTCCTTTTCTCTATTTTTCTTTCACTGTGCCAGGGTCTGGGGAAACGATGATAAATAAGATGTAATTCATGTCCTCAAATAGCTCACAAACATTCTAAAATATGAAAACAAAGGTTTATAATTCCAGGCCCACCACTGCTCTGAGTCCTTTATTGTAGACCACCAGAGATTTACCTACTACCCCCTAATTAACCTTCTTGATCCCCAACTTTCTACTCTAAAAATCTCAGCTACCTTCTACTAAAGTTTAAGGTATCATGAAAGAGTGAGTGTATTTTTATGAGCTTTTTTCTTAATTACATATTTTTAATTAATAAATGACTGAATAAATGAGTAATGCAAGAGAATAGGCAAGTTTCCTGGACAGAAGAATTCCAAGTAATTTATGTAGGTATTGCCTCTTTAAGAAGATGGAACACAACTCCTCATCCCTTAAGTGTCAGCTGGGGGGGTGGAGGGCAGATAATGTCTTTATAGTGACCTCAGCAGGCTGTCTAAGCCACATCAGCAGTGATTCAGTGATAGGTCATGTTGAAAGTATTTTCCTTTGATATGATCTTACAAGAATGGCATTTTACCTCTCTGGTCTGCTCCCCCAAAGCCATATCTCCAGTCTAACCCTGAGAAACAAAACAGCAGACAAACCCAAATTGAGGGAGAGCCTACAAAATACCTGACCAGTCCTTCCAACACTGTCAAAGTCATCAAAAACAGGGAAATCTGACAAAGTCTCTTCTAGAGAAGCCTAAGGAGACATGGGAAATAAGCATAAAATAATATCCCCTGTGGGATCCTGGGATAGAAAAGGGACATTCAGTAAAAAGTTAGACACCCATATAAAGTTTAAACAAAGAAACAAACATAACAAAATAAAAGAAAGTCCTTCAATTCTTTCCCTGTTCTCAAAGTAATACATGCTTATTTTAACAAGTGAAACATCACAATAAAAGAAAGACATACATATTGGCAAAGGTACTCATATTTTCCCACCTTCCCATCACCTCCTTGAAGTAGTCAATGAACAACGAGGAGTCAATTCAACCACACATTTTTTTGTGCTCATATAAATAATAAAAGCATATTTAAATATAAATATGGGTTTTACAAAAAATAGAATCATGTTTTACACACTGTGCTGCATCTTGCTTTTTTCATTTACATATGTGCCTCACGTGCACATACTGGGTTTTATGCTCTTTTACGTGAGGTAGCTTCTTCTTCTTTTACTTTCATAACACTCTCCATCCAACCAATAATTTCACTGCTCCCCACCCCATCCTCAGATAATCCAACTTATATTTTTGCCCATGTTCTTATAACCATATTTATAACATATATTGTCTATAAGAATGTATAGATAAAAGGGCTCTTGCTGCAATTTTTGTCAGTGTTTGTTTTACAAAATAGATATATATTGTCAATTTTCTATATACTACATTTATAACCCTATAATAAATCATAAAAATTCCTCCAGGTACACTGGTTACACAATATAGGAGTTGCATGATATGCTTTGGTATAAATATCTATAAAAGCTGTTTGAAGGATATTGGCTTTGTTTCCAGTAATTTGATGGTACAAATAATGCTGTAATAAATATAGCTGTATGTGGTGATATATCCTAATATAATGTTGCATTTATTACAACGGGGAAACCTCTAAGAGTGGGATTAATCAAAGTATTCACATGTAGTTTGAATGGTAAGAGAGGTTTTCTAAATCACTTTCTAAAAGGGCTGTAACAATTTACTTATCTATCAGCAACAGGTATTATAGGTCTTCCAGTTTTTCCAGCATGATGGATTTAAAGTGATAGCTGGATAGCCAAAAAAAAAAAAAAAAAAAAAAGTCATGCTAGAATTCTGGTAGAAATTATCTTAAATCTATAGAACAATTTGGAGAGAATTGACATCTTTATATATTTCATCTTTCCTTTAATGAACATGCATGGCTATCCATTTAATTATGTCTTCTTTGAGTTATTTGATCAACATTTTGTACAAAGCAGTTCAATTGTTTGTTTCTTTGATTTTTTTATGTGGCCTTACCATTTTGATTTCCCATCACCAATACCATCATGATGTAGGAAGAACTGCATTTCCTCTGCATCCTCGTCAGCACTTTTATTACCAGCATTTCCTACTTTTTCCATTTGACTATGTGTGGAGTGGTATCTCATCAAGAATTTAATTCAATAGTTTCTTATAAAGGTAAATATGCACCTACCACATGACTGAGAGTTCTCACCCTTGGAATTTGTCCTAGATCAAGGATAAAGGACCAAATTGTAACTATCTTAGGCTTTATGGGCCATACAGTCTCGGGTGCAGCTACAAAACTTTGTCATCATAGCATAAATTTTCTTAAACAAATAGGCATGGCTCTGTGCCAATAAAACTTTACTTATAAAAACATATAGCAATCTAGGCCTGGTCCCAGGGCTGTGGTTTGCTAAACCCTGCTTTAGAGAAAAGAAAGCTTATGTTCATACAAAAACTCACATGCAAATATTTACAGCAATTTTGCTCAAATCTCCAAAGACTGGAAGCAAATTACTGAATTGATAGATAATCTGTGGTCATCCATGTAATGAAATATTACTCAGCCATAAAAAAGGAATGAGTGGTTGCTACACAAGACATCTTGGCTATTGCACAACAACATTGAACTGAGTGAAGGAAGACAATTAGTAAAGTTTACATCCTATATGATTCCATTTATGCACCATTCTCAATAAGACAAAGTTATAATGATGGAGAACAGACTGTGGATGGCCAGAGTTGGGGTTAGGGGAGAGGTAGGACTTTAATGGGAGAACACAATGGAGTTTGGGGGTGATGGATCAGTCTGTATCTTTATAATTTTCGTGGTTATAGAAATCTATACATGGATTAACATTCAAAAACTGTTCAGCAATAAAATCAAATTTTAAAAAATTAACTTAAAAAGAGAAAAAGAAAGAACATCACTAATGCCAGCCCAGTTTCAGAGGGAAGGAAATTATAATTCTCCTTACAATGGGACAACAATGAACAATTTTCAGCCATCTTTACTACCATAGCCACTTAAGATTTCTGTGCACATATATGCATTCAGGTTACTCTGCAACCTGGTTCAAGTTTCTTATATGCTTTGTGACCCTTTATTATATTGTTTAAAAAACTGTCAACTCAGTATGAATTAATGGAAAGACATCTGGAATTGAAATCACAAGACCCATATTCTAGCCTCCTTTGGTAAGGAAACTGCCTTATCCCACTAAACCTAAAATCCCTTATCTAGAAAACCAGGCAATTGGAATGAGCATTTGAATCTAAGGGCTTACACCTAATTTCAACACCCATCAGAAAAAGTGGTGAATTCAAAGTAAATGGATTAGCAGTAGTACATTTAGAAAAGAAATAATAATAACTGCTCCTAGGTGCTTGAAGAGAATTGTTTCAGAGATTAAATAATAATAAAACCTAAAAGTGTCATGTCATCATCTATATTTTTTTGTGCCCACTAATATAAATGTAATATAATTGGAAGAAATGAAGTTTACTCTCTGCACACCAGCACAGACTTGGATTATGCATTGTGATCTTAAACAGAGCTAGACAAAAAGGAGTGTATACAGAAGGATGGAACCAAGATTATGCAGCTCTAAAAAACAGATCCTTTGATAAAATGCTGACAATTGTCAATGCTAGGTGATGGCTAAATGGGGATTTATTATATGATGTTTGCTATGTTTTAAATCAGCTTAACATTTTCATAATAAAATACTTAAAACACACTCAGATTTTCAAAGGTGCAGTGACCAAAGGAATCTGGGACATTTAGCCTAGCAGAGTTAGTATTCAAAGGGGCATTGTAAGTGTTTTCATACCGGTAGTGGGATCATGTAAAAAGGGAGAACTTGGTCAGACAAAGTTTTAAAATTTCATGTTTCAGCTAATTACAGTGAGTAGATTTCTAATACAAATATTCCAAGATAGAATGGGCTATCTGATGGGCTTAACATCACAAATGGAATCAACACAATGACTGGCATGTCATCATATATGTCAAATAATTTTGATAGAGCATATTTTGATGGGGAGGAGGCAGGGGTAGATAGAAAACTATTGCATGGTACAAAACTAAACATGCAATGCAAAGGAAAGGGTACTGAATATCTCTCCCTCACTGGGAGAAGGGAGGTGAACTCAATAATGTCATGCCTTTTCAAAGACGTCTTGAGACAGGTGATCTTACACCATTGTATTGATGGAGAAATCACGGATAGAATAAGAGGCAATGTCTAGATGTGAAATCAGGCGTGGATGACTGTAGAACTATTGCATCTCCCTTTACACTCACAGTCCAAGAGTACAGGACACATCACAGGTTAATGGCAGGAAGGAGAAGAAAGCAATTCAGGAAGACGGCAGGGCTGAGAGGGGCCTCTGTCCAAAGTCATCACTCTAACATCTTTAGTGTCACCAGAAGGCCTGCTTTCAAAAACTGCTTCTGATACATGCATTCAATCTTGGAAAATTGATTTTTATTTTATTTTGCCAAACTTCAATTTGGAGAATAAAAAAAATAGTTTTCGGGTGTACTAATTTGCAAGCTGCCGGAATATGATATACCAGAAACAGAACAACTTTTAAAAAGGGGAATTTATTAAGTTGCAGGTTTACAGTTCTAAGGCTGTGAAGATGTGTAAACTAAGGCAAGGCTATGAAAATGTTCAAACTAAGGTACCAACAAAAGGTTACCTTCACTCAAGAAAGGCCAATGAAGTTTAGGGTTTCTTTCTCAGCTGGAAAGCCACATGGCGAACATCGTGACATCTGCTAGCTTTCTCTCTCGGCTTCTTGTTTCATGAAGCTCCCCTGGGGGCATTTTCCTTCTTCATCTCCAAACATCTCTGGCTGAGAGGGCTTGAAAGCTTTTTCTAAAATAGTTCCCTCTTAAAGGGCTCCAGCAAGCAACTCCACCTTGAATGGGTGGACACACATCTCCATGGAAACCATCTAATCAAAAGTTACTACCCACATTGGGTGGTCACATCTCCATAGAAACAATCAAAGTGATTCCAACCTACAAAATTGAATGAGGATTAAAGGACATGGCTTCTCTGGGGTACACAACAGATTCAAACCAGCACGCTGGGTAAGAATTAACTTAAAATGATTAGCCAATAAATTTTAGCTCTTATGTTGTTCCTACTATTAAAAATTCTGCTGGTTTTGTGTGATAAGTTAGGGGTGGGATCAGCAGTGGATTTAAATCAATTTGTTCCATCCTGGATTTTAACCCCATATTCTTCATGAAAGTCCTGACTAGGTCAGTTGCTTAACGGTAAATGCTTTTGTCATAACAATATAGATTAAGCTCTCTTGACATGTTCTTCATGAATAAATAAGCCTGGGAGTAGGTGGCAATGACAGTCCTTGCTTTTTCAGCAACCAAGGAATAGATAATTTTGGGGGGTAGGATTTTTATTTGCTTATTTTGTAAGACAGTGACAAAGCCTTACTTGCACGAACAGGTTAGCTCTCTGAGAGTAAAAGAACCTGATTTTCTTTATCAAGTTCGACTGGAGACTTATGTTATTGAATTGCTGATTTTCCTATGCCTGGTGTTCAGTTCCCCTGGCAGGTGCTGGCATTTCTTGCTTGGATAATTACTTAAAATACATTTATGGGAATTAACCAAATCGAATGCACTTGGCTACCTGCAGGCATACGTCAGCCCTCCAGGCTGATCACAGTCAGAGCAGAGCCCATTAGGAGTTGACAAAGGATGGGGGGTGAGGTGGCAGCTAGGAGGATTTCATTTATGCACAAAAATCAGGCAGTACCAAGTGTTCAACTTAGGGTCCCAAATAAATTAGAGTGGGCCTAATGAAAAGCAGGCAGTGGAGCTCAAAGAAATTGAATCGTCGACTCCCTGTCTCCCTCTGTTTATGTGCCTCTCTGGTAATTGACCATTTAGGGGCTGATTTGAGTTTTACAGCTGTCATAACAGTCAAGTGCAGAGCCATCCATCATCCTGTTTCAATCTAAGTCAGCGGGTTCACTCTGGATGCTCTTGATTCAATGTTCCGTGGGCACCACCCCCAGGGATTTCTGAGTCCTTTCTCCGAAGCTTCCCCACACTGCAGCCTGGGAAAGGGATGAGAGAGCACAGCCTCTTGTTAGTAAGGAAAGTAGCAGGAGCTCCAGAGGTGTTAAAGACCATGAAGTAATCAGAAAACATCAAGGTGTGTGTGTGTGTGTGTGCAATCAGAAAGATTTTGAGTGCTTAGATGAAAGGATAGCTTTTCATTGAAAGTGTGTGCCCGTGTGCTATGTTTTTATTGGGAGGCACCATATCCACACGTGCCATTTTTTTCAGATCTCTCGTGCCTTTGAGCATCACATTAGGAAGGTTTTTTTCAGAAACTTCCTTAAATCCTAAATTATATGATAGAAGTCAGCCAGCTCTTTTTAATGCCTATAGTCGTATTCACACATGGTATGTCTTGATGGAAATGCCGTTTCCTGTTATTCCTCTCCTCCCACACCACAATTTACACATTACCTCATCTGGAAACTAGTAGTTACCTGATATATTCCTTCTCCTGCCAAGTCAAAACATACATATGTCCACATGTCTGACAATATATCTGCAACTTTTCAACCAAAATGTGGTCACAAAATTTGTTATAGGCTCTGTGGTAGTTAGGTTCAAATGTCAACTTGGCTAGGTGATGATGCCCAGTTGTTCTGTTTCTGTTGCCTTAAATCATCAGTATATGAAATTCATCTATGGCTGATTACATCTGCAGTCAGCTAAGGGGAGTGCCTTCCACAGTGAGTGAGGTTTAATTTAATTAGCTGGAGGCTTAAAAGAGAGAGGTCAGAAGAGAGCTCAGCAGCTCAGTATACCTAATCTCAGCCCTTGCAGTTCAGCCCAGATGTTTGAAGATGCAGAAGGGAATTGTCCCAGGGAAAGCTGGTGGATCTCAGAAGCCAGGAGAGAAGGCCGAGAGAAATTGCCGTGTGCCTTCCTGTGTAACAAAGAACCTCAGATGAAAGCTAGCTGCCTTTCCTCTGAAGAACTAAATAAGTTTTTAACTAAATAAATTCACTTATTAAAAGCTGATCCATCTCTGGTGTATTGCATTCTGGCAGCTTTAGCAAACTAAAACAGGCTCTTTGCATGCAGGGCAGCTTCTTCAAATAACACTCTACAAAACCATACCACCAGATGTTCCACAAGCTTCTCAGCCTTAAACATGTTCAACTGGTATTTCACTGCCTGCCTTCCCCATACACATTCCCAATCTGTCCCTACTCTTATGTCTCTTATCTTAAAGTCTGACACCAACATTGATCCATGAGAGAAGCCTAACATAGTTCTCTAACCACTCCCTATCCTGTCCCCTCATTGCCTTCTAGTCTTACCTGTCTAATTCCCTAATATCAATAGAATTCCTATACTTTCCCTTAAACCAACTGCCAGTTCCTCATTCAAGGCACTGCAACACTCAAGTTGAACAGGGTCCTTTTCATCTATAGAGGCTGTCCAGGACCTTTCTATAGCACAAATCTGGCAAAGTCACTCACAGGCTTTTCAAACTTTAATTCCTTCCCATGTTTCTGAGGATATGGTACAAACCCCCCAAATGATTAATCAGTGTCAACCTTTCTGATTTTGACCGTTTAACAGTGTAGATTAATCTTTTGCCTTATCTCTTAACTCTGTGGTACAACCATAGAGAAATTATAGTTTTAGTTTCTTTATTTTTTGACTATATTTTTTTCTTTTTTCTTTTGATACTCTGGATCATCTTGCCTGCAAGGCACTACTTTCCTTTTTTGACTAACTCCTTCTCTCAATCTAGATCTTGGCTTAAAGGTCAGCCTACTTGGAAGCAATCCTCAATTCTCGAAGATAGAGTTGATGATTCACCATTTACTCTTTTATGACCACATCTGTCCCCTGTCCCAGCACTCATCACTGCCTATTAAAATGCTTCTCACCCTGCTCAATTGTATTCTCTATGATGGCAAGAATATGTCTACATTATTTTCTGGAGCAACTCCAGGGATCAGTGCAGGTTATATTATGTGCTTAATTAATGGATACTGCTATACTCATTTTTTATTTGTATTCAACTACTCTGCAAGGTATTATCTCCGTTTTACAGAGTGTACTGCTGAGGCTAAAGGAAGTTAAGATATTACTCAAAATCAAACAGTTACTAAGTGGTGGAGATGGAATAAGAAATAAGCTGTGTCTAATTCAAAATTCTATAATAAACCACCTTTCTCATATAAAAAGTGATAGATAGTAAAGAGTATACGTGAAAAGTGAAAAGTTAAATAATGAATGCAACCCCCCCCACACACACAAAAAAAAATCCACACTCTAATCCTATGAGTGCTGCCTTATATATTAAAGGGATTTTGCAAATGTGATTAAGTTAAGGAGTTCAAGATGGGAACATTACCCCAGATTATCTGGGTAGGTCCTAAGTGCAATCACAAATGTCCTTAGAAGAGAGAAGCAGAGGGATATTTTATTACAGAAGAGGGAATAGGAGATGTAAAAACAAAACTAAGAGGTTTAAATGATGGGAAGAATACAAGTGCCTCCAATACCTAGAAAAGGAAATGTATTCTCTCCTAAAGCTTCAGGAGAACCAGCCCTGCCAGTGCTGGACTTTAGCCTGTTGAAACGGACTTAGATGTTTAGCTTCCAGAACTACAACATAATAAATATATTGTTATTCTAAGACCCCAAATTTGCAGTGAATTTGTTACAGCAACAATTGTAAACGTATATAGTATGCAACCAAAAAATATATAAAAATATATAATAAATGTGATACATGTGTAAGATATATACATTTTCATTAAATCCAGCATCTCGGGTGGTCATCTGTTCACCTGTGGTAAATTAGAACGCAGATGTTATTCATTTAATGTATGGAAGGCCTCACAACTCATTGAAAGCCTAAGCCAAAGAAAAAAGAAAGAATAAAAACAAATGAAATTTATTTAAGAAATTATTTTGTGACTTTCCTGCTATTATTCTCTAGTAACCAAATCCAAAATGAAAAGGGAATGGAATCATTTTGGAGCTTTACAAAACTCTTCTGAATTCTTTAAAAAGATGATAGAATTAGTCCTAGTTATCTCAATAATTGTTTAAGTACAATTTGCTCCTCTAAAATTGCTGTTGGTCTTCACTCTATATTAGGTTTCACATCACAATAGTCAAAGGACATTTGCTTAGCAAACTTCCATTTAAAAGGTTGTCAGTCTATGTCACTTAACCCGACTACCCGATGCCTCTGTTCAGTAAGGATAATTATATATCACATCTCTAAATCCTGGAGCCTAGACAGCCTGTTGTCTGCTATTCCCTTCCAGCTGGTCAGCATCTTTCAGGGCAGCATTTCCCACATCCCCCCTATTTCCATCTCCTGTGTTGTTCTTCCTTGGCTAGAAAACTTAGTGGGGTGCTCAGCTGTTTTTCCCCAGGAACTCCTGCCAGGCAACTACTTTGCTGGAGCCTCAGATCAGAGTCACACTATCTCTTGTTTGGATCAGTCCAAAAGACCTCCTACCTGATGCCCCAACAGCCTCCTGTGCCCCTTAGAGTCACTGTCAAATGGTGCTTTCAGTGACCTTCACAGCCCTACAGGAGATGTCATGAAAGTGGGTGTGCTGGGCATGCATCTGCCTTAGGGTGCACATATCTCCTGCTTCTCTTCTGGTATGTTCCTTGCCCAGAAGCCCACACGGTTCACTGCCTCACCTCATTTGGGTATTTCTGTTAATATCACCATCTCAGTAAGGCTATACTCTATCTGCCTTCCCTGTTTCATTTTCTTCCTTGCTACTCATCATCATCCAATATATCATATATACATATAAGGGTGTGTGTATCTTGTGTCCTGTCTCTGCCCTCCCTCTAGAAGCTGAGGTCTATGAAGGCAGGCATATTGTCTGTTTTGTTCAATACTGCCTTCCTCAAACAGGGACTGGCATATAAGAGGCACACAAAAACACTGGCTAAATGAACATCCTACAGTCTCTTCAATCATCATATGGCACATTTTCATTTTTCTTTTTTCTTATCTTTCCTCTGTGAAACAAACATGTCAGTTGCATGTTTGAAATTTATTAGTGGCTGTCTGTTAGGAACATGATAAAATCCAGATCTTTTACTTGGATATATAGGCTACTCTGCAATCAGACTTCAAACCTACCTTCCTATCATCATTTCCCATCACTCACACCAGAATCCTCTACACAGCTGCCAAAGGTTGTCCCTCTCCACTAGCTGTGGCTGTCATAAACCCATTGCCTCATGTGTTAACTGACTTGGCCTAAAAAACTCCTCCCTCATCCTATTAATCAAACTTTGAACATGAGCACCTTTGCAAAAAATGCACACACTCTCCAGAAAATTCATTGTGATTCTGTTTATCATCCTCTCTGCAAGAACACCTATAGATTGTCAGGCAATGTCCCCACACCTTAAGCTCTGCTGCCTACAGGTCTTAGTTCCAAAAGGAGAATGATTCCTTGGAACTGGATGTTAAGACTGCCATCTGGCCACTTTGAGAACTGATCTAATTATTACTGTGAGGGTTTCTCATGGATCTAAATCATTAGTCAATTGATTTCATTTATGTCAGATGACATCTACCATCAATAAAAGAGTGTACCTTCAATAATGACTGGAGTTTCATCCAATCAGTTGAGAACTTAATGGGAGAATTGATGATTTCAAAAGTCAGAAGGAAGAATTTCCATCTTGGCTCCAGCCAGCCAGCTTTACATGGGGATTGCATTGAAATCTTCATTGGAGTTCCCAACTTGCCTTCTGCCCTATGGAATTTGGACTTGTCAATTGCCATCATTGTGTGAACCAATTCCTGTAATAAACCTCATAAAATTTGCATACATATGTACATGTTGGTTCTGTTTCCCTGGCAAACCCTTACTAATACAGATAATGTATGCTTATGTTGGCCTCTCTCAATAGCAAACACTTACTCTAAGGATTAGATTGAAACTTGTTTTGCCTGTTAGCACAACTCCTGACCTATGTTGAATAAACAATTCTTGCTTGAACTGAATGGAGGAAGTTAGGGAGAGTTACCTTGATTCCTGGGGTTTATAACCATACCCCCCACCCCCACACCAAACTTTTTCCTGTCTTGGCATAGAAAGGAACTTTTACCTGTACTGTCTGAAGAACAAATAGAAGAACCTGTTCTTTTAGGAGGAGAATTGCCTAGGTGTTCAGATACCCTGAGAACCAGAATAGTAACAGAATCAATCTCTGTACCCACATGAAGTTGATTAGAAGCACGCAGATGAGGCACTCTGGATCAAGGGGCTGACATTCCAATCAGCTCTCATTTTTGGGCCTTTGATGCCTCATATTGGGTTAGTAATGATGGAAATATTTTCTGTGTTAGATATCAAGTATCACTGTCAGTAGAAAACCCAGGATTTCCCATCTGGTCATTCAACCCTGGGTTTTATGGTCAATCCTTTTGAATATGAATCAGCCCAGGAAAATATATAGATATAATTAAATATGTGTATAAGCGTATATGCATTTATGTTTAGATTCAAATGATTTGTAAAATATATCTATACTTATCCTGTCCTCTCTTAAATGAACTAACCATAAAAACACCAATGATAGTGATGTTATTGTTAATCATTCAAAAGTACAGATTAGCAGAAATATTGTAGAGTTTGGATGCTAATTATTTTGGCTTATCATACACGTGTTACAAATATTTATAAGAAATCAATCATAAATGTGTATGAGAGGGAAGACAGAATTTGATCACAAATAAAGCATGGGCTGGAAGTAAATCAATGCATAGACATGTAAAAAGGCAAATAATTACTTAGCTTAAGAAATCTGGTCTAGGTCAATTATAAATTTTGTATTTTTTTGCAGTGAATTTAAGTAACCTATTTTTCAGATAAAATCTGTCCTGATTTTTCTGTGAATCCTATGTGTGTGTTTGTGGTTGCATTTAACCCCAAATGTCATTTTTATTCACCTTCAATGCTAACCAAAGGATACTGTTTATCTTGGGGCTATTTCCTCACATCCAAATGAAGTCTGTGACATTTACCAAGATGTTCATTTTCTAAACTGAAGACTATTATGGGCTACATTTATAAACAACCCTGTGTCTCCAATCACAAACTATCACTCCTGTCTCCTAAATGCAATGTTCCTTTTTAGTCTAACAGTATCAATAAAAAGCAAACCACTAAGCACAAGATAATATACATGGATGCAGTACTTTGTTCTGTAACCTCTAAAGAGTTCCCCCATTTTTCTCTAAGATTTTCAACCTAATGTTATAAAGGATGAACTTTCCAGCCTAAGAAGTGATTTTATTTTTAACAGTATTCCCTAAATTTCGATTGAAACATTACAGGAGGACCTACAATATATAATGGCTGTGGAATGGGGCGCAGAACATCTCTGGTATATGCAGAATACCACCTGACAGTGGGGACAGGCTGGTCTTGCTCAGTCCCTTTTTGCCAATGCTGAGGCATATCTGTCCAACCCTAGGACTCCAGGATTCTTGGTCTGACAAACAAAGCAATGGACTCTTGTTCACAATGGACAACCTAGGGTCATGGCAGGGTGGGGTGGGGAAGGGTTCCTATATCTCTTTCACAAAACTGCCACACCTGGAGTGGCATGGTTAATCCAAGGAATTGAAAAGTGGAGAAGACCAAGAGGGAGCCATCAGCTTTGGGTAAAAGCTCACATTGTCCAGAGAGAAAAAAGCATCTGAGGAAATTAAACCACACCCACGAGCACATGGGCATCGTTAGAGTGTGACTAAGTGGGAGGAGAATCAGAACATATAGGAAGAGGGAAACCCAAGGGATTCTCCATGTCAGGTCAACACTAAACTGCAGCTGAGCAGGTGGTACAATTACCTGAGCTTACAGGAGGCGCAGGGTGAGAAAGCACATCGATTACTGCTCTCTTTGTATCCTTCAGGGTTCTCAAGCTCAGAACCTGCTTTGCTACCGTTAGCTGTGCTTTCACATAGGAAGTCAAAGTGCAGTGGAACTGCATCTTAAATCTTTAAGTTCTAAAGTAAAAGCTCATTTCACAGTAAAGATTAAAGTGGAAAATCTTAAGGAATGTGCCACATCTGAGATGCATATGCCTTCTCTTAGTGTAGTAGGGGACAGACTGAGTGAGCATGGCTCAGCCTGCCTGAAACTCACAAATAAACCTCATGCTCAGGGTTAGATGTGTTAGCCTGTCTAGCAGAATGGCATGATAATTATGACTCCCTCCCAGGGAGTGCTTGGAGTTGAACATATCCCCTAGCAGGGCTCAACAGAGGGCAGGCATGTTCCTTCCCCTTTGTCCTGCTGGCCTTGGTAAGTGGATGTGGCTTCCTGGAACTCTGGGAATGGGGATGGTGGTTGCATCTGTATCTGTGTGTGTGGAGTTTAATGTGTGTGTCTATGTCATTGTGTGTGTGTGCACGTATGAGTTTATGTGGTTGTGTGTGTTTGTGAGGTTGTGCGTCTGTGTGTGTTTGTATATGCATGCCTGTGTGTCTGTATGGTTATGTGTGTGCCTGTGTGTGTAGTTGTATGTGTGTATCTGGATCATGTGCGTACATGCACGTGTAGGTTTATGTGATTGTGTGTGTTTGTGTTTGTGAAGTTGTATGCCTGTGTATGTGGTTGTAGGTGCATGCCTGTGTGTGTGTGTCTGTGTGGTTCTGTGTGTGTGACTGTGTGTGTGTGACCAAGTAGGTAAAAACTTCAAGGCTGAAACGAATGTCCACGGACTTATTTCGGAACATTCAGGAGTTTGTGATTTGGGAGAAATAGCATATGTGCCAAAAGAGGCAGTTAGTAACTCCCTAGAATCTACATGCCTCTAATTACTACAGTTAAATATACAAACAAAATCAATGGCAATTTCTAAATCTTTATTTTTCAGTTACAGAAAATGTAAAAGAAGATTGGTATTTTTAAACCAAACAAATAGAAAGGTTATCAGCTTAGCATAGATGACAAACCATTTAGTCATTCAACTTACCTACATTTAGCTTCAAAAACTTAAAGAATCTTCACTAGGGTGCAAATATTGATAGAGATACATAATATATGTATATTTATCTATCAAATACAGAGGCATATATTTAATTTTAAGAACATTCGTCTCATCTGATGTACAATGTTCCTCTGAAACCCAAGTGCAGGGAAGCTTCCAGCTTCAGGCGGAGAACACCAGAACCCACCTGTCTCCAGGGCCCCTCCCACCTTTCCTTGCTGCCTCTGTCTGGGATTGCCCCTGTCCATCTCTTTCTGCACACCAGCCTCCTCTTCCTTCAATATCTCTGCATCCAGTTTATTAGGCCTCCTCCATATAAAAGGAAACTCAGACTTAGATCAGACCCTCCTGGCAGGGATTCCAAATTCAGGGAAGGGGCCTAGTTCAGGCGAGCCTAGTTCAGGCGAGGGTTCAAACCTGCTCCAGGGAATGGTGTAAGCGGAGCAACTGGTACAACCCCAGAGCCCTCTATGGGAGTGTGCAAGGTGAGGGGCTGAATAGGGAAGTCCCTAGAGAAGGGAAGACTCTGCACCCAGCCCACACTATCAAAGGCTGAGGAGGGGTCGAAGGCAGTTGGAGTGCCACAGAGTTCCATCTGTGCCCCATAATGGAGTCCTGTCCCTCATCCTGTGAGGAAGAGGGCTTCAGAATAATAAGGGTAATTTTCAAGCAAAAATTAAAATGTCCACATGAGAATTAAATTAAAATGTCCACATGAGAATTAAATTAAAATGTCCACATGAGAATTAAACAAAAGCAGAGTTCTTGATAATGTCTTTGTGACAGAAGGTGGAACAATGGGTGTGTGTTTGTGTCTGTGTGTGTGTATAGATACATCTGTGTCTGCATATGACCATGTGTGTATGCTTGTGAGTGTGGCTGTGTGTGGCTCATTGTGTGGTTGTGTCTGTGGGGGCTCTGTGTGGGACAGTGTATGTAAGTGTGCCTATGAGGTGTGTGTGTCCCTTTGTAGTGATGTCTGTTGCTGTATGGCAGTGTGCATAGCTCTGTGTGTATGTGTGTGTGTGGTGGGAGGTGGGAATCAGAGTGTGCAGATCTTTGCAGAGTGTGCAGCAGCACAGATCACATGGTACCCTATGAAGGGAGCAGACAAGAGATAGAGGTGAAGTCCCCCACCACCAATGAATGTGACTGCTCAACAGTGGAGGAAGTACGGTGCCCGGCACCACATGGCAGCTCGGGGAACATCTTCAGGAAAGCATGAAAGCAAGTATTGTAGACTCTCAGAAAGAGTCTTGAGGGAGGTGGGGGTGGGGAGAACCTGACACTTCAGCACTGGCAGGATGAGGTGACTGGGCACAGCAGGTGTAGATAGGTTCAGAAAAGTTCAGCCCATTCCCTTCTCTGCCTCTTTAGCTTGGTCTTGGGGTGGGGTGGCTGTCATGGCACAGCCTGGTCCTCCAGTCAGCCCTTACCTAACAAGCCACCACACTTGGAGCCTCTAGCCTTTCAGATCTGCTAATCTGCTGTAGTCATTTGCTCCTCATCTGGAACCTCAAGAATAGAATTATTTTTTTTTCTTTTCCATGGCAAATATGAATCCCATTCCTGTGCAGTGCAAGCACTGCATGTCAGGGAAGAAGGATTAGAATGTGGGCTCAGGGTGATGGTCCTGTCAGGCAATGTGCATTTGGAGGCTTGAGGCTCATCTCACATATCCTGATAACACAAGGATGAGCTGCAAGGTTCTAGTTAGCTCCCATCATCTTCTTTCCATTTAGGAGAAGGAATGGATTATTCTACCCTTAAATTCCCCACCTATAAAATGAAAGTGATTTTGCTTTCCCTATCTTCCCTATGAAGTTTTTCTCAAAATCAAAGGGAATGCTAGATAAGTAGAAGCATAGCCCGAGTTGAATTTGTTCAAAGGAATAAGATTTCCCAAAGTCTCCTCAAATATGAAATCATTTGAGAGGTTTTCATGGAAAAAAAGGACCTTAAACTAAAAATCTACTGTTTTTAAGCAACCCTGGTTGAAGCTAAGATAGTTAAGAGGAAAAAAAGAAAGAGGCCAGAAAGAATAGCTCCTATGCACACCAACTCGTTACTGATTCACTTCTGCTGATTGAACAGACGGAATCTGGGACCTGTAGGTTAGGAAGGGAGGTGTCGTCAGGACCCCACTTGACCTAGAAAAAGGAGGAAATCTTAGGCTAGGATGTTAGCATCTTAAAGAGGTAAGTAGCTAGGAGGAGGGATTTCTTGAAAGATAGTCTTTAGACAGGAAAATAAGAAACTACTATAATCGGTTGAAGCTTTTTATCCTGACAAGCAAAGTTGCTACAACTACTCTTCAGATTGGAAGAAACTAGTGTTTTCAGTGGGAAATATATGTTTAACTAATTTCTTCCCGTCAGAAGACCAAGAACAAAATGCGAAAGGAGGATGCATGCTATTTTATTCATGTTTTTGTTCTTTATTTGATAACCCAGATAGTAAGTTCCTGGATTTATATATACAAAGCTAGTTTCAAAGTTGTATTTTGGAATAAACAGTGTATATATCTAAGAATATGCAGATCGTTGGATCCTCCAACTACATTGAGAGGTGAAGTCAGTTCTGTCACTGGCTACCATTAGGTAGCAAATGGCAGTAATCACTCTTATCAAATGATTCTTCAATAAGCACTTTGGTAATCAACCAAGAGATGGGTCTATGGAGATATATTGAGTACTACATGGTTAATTCTGAAATGGACTATAAAAACAAAAATGATGACAATAATGATATTCAATATTAATATGTTCATATATCAGATGCTAACTCTGTTTTAATCCTTTTATGTCTCAGTTCATTCCCTTCTACAAACTAATGAGTTAAATAGTTATTTGCTTCCTTACTCTGAATAGAAGAACTGAGATGTTAAGGACTTAGCCCAAGGTAGCAATGTACGACAGTCATGCACTGTGGCTCCATCACACAATTGACTCTGTCTGACTTTGGAAAAGATATGGTCTCTCTCTGCTGTATGACATGTGTCCAGAAAGCAGAAATTTCTGGATTACATGCCTTCAGGCCCAGAGCCAGCTCTAAGTCTTCTTCAAGCCTCACTTTGAATCTGTGAGTCCAAAGGTTTCCTGTCAGTGATATTTATCCGCAAATTTCTTCTGACCCTAGAAACACATGAGGCTGAGGCTGGGTGACCATCATCTGATTATAAATGAACAGAACATTTGGCAAAAGGATGGCTGCAGTTTCTTTCAGCTCTTTGGTTTTGTGACGTTCTCTTCATTCTGTTCCTTGGCATATGCAATTGTGCAGTAAATGCCATAAAAAGGGAGATAAGCCTATTTGAAAAATTGTAGCAAGCACTAATTTATTTGGAAAGAAAAAAACTAAAACATGACTTGTGCTAAATATGAATGAAAGAAAAGACTGTTCATGGAAGCTCTTTGCAAACTATAGAATGCAGACTTAGGGAAGCTATGAGCATCCATCGTGAACTTTGCTGTCAGTTGTGTGGAAGACGAGTTAAGCATAGCAGTGGGCATTTTTCAACATGATCAGGGAGGAAATATCCAGCTACTTCAATGCACAGATCTCCCAGGAGTCAACAGTCATCCTTCTACATTGATTGATTGCTTCATTCATTCATCTATTCATTCATTTTTCAAACACCTATGACCTTATATTGGGCTTGTATGAAGAGAGAATAATTCATCGAACAAATGTTTGACTTAAAAGCCCCACTGTTTAGTGAAAGCAACAAATGAACACATGAACAATAACAGTGCAGCCTCACAAGCATTATGAAGGAGGTGAGTACAAGTGCCAGGGTATCAAAATCAAGGACTGACAATAGAGATGGAGATTCTTCATGAATTACTCCACTGTCAGACCTCTGTATAAATAAAACCATCACATGTAAACTCTGAAATCATTTATAAAATTCTGGACATTATTACCAATATGCATGTGCTGCTTCTCCACCCAGCTGGGTTGAATGAGAATGGCAGCAGATGATGGCAAAATCACTGATATTCTCCAGCTAGCAGGGGATTTCCTGTACACCACCCATTTTAGGCCATATACTACATTTTTCTGCACTTTTCCCCGTGTAACTATTAAAACAATTTACTTTGGCTAGGTAATCTAGGGGAGGAGAGAGCCATGAACAGAGTAATTCTTAATCCACAGCCCCACCCTGAGGTTTTGTGGAATGCAGTGGCCATAGCTCTAAAAGATTACAGATGGGATTACAGAACTGAGATGCTTAAGAGACACACACCATCAGACCACGGCTGCATATTCATCCTGGCACAGAATGGAAGACTTGGGGCTTAGTGAGCTTCAGTTTGGGAGTTTTGCTAGAGGCACATGGTATAGTGTTTAAGAGCATGAGCTTGGGAACAAGTTTGGCTTACAATCCTTGTCTTGCTATTTCCTACATATATGGACATGAACAAAGCTAATAACCCATGGTGAATAATCATAATAACACATACCAGGACAGGGAGCCTGTGTCAATGCAACTGAAGTCCTCAGAACAGTGCCTGACACATAGTAGTGCCTGTGTAAGGATTGGCTGTCATCATTATCACCACTATTACACTACTGCTACTATTAGCCTTAGCATTATTGATATAGAATGAAATAAAGAAGGAAATGGTCTTATGTCTTACAGTTTATATTTTCTAAATACCAGATGTGCGTGCGTGTGTGTGTGTGTGTGTGTGTGTGTTTAAATCAGGTCCTTCTACTGCTTCTTTCTGCCACTACTCCCTCCCCTACTCACTTCCAAATGCATCCTTCTCTTTTAGCTTTTGGATATAGATCTTCATTCTAAAAGGGTAATTGCTGGCCACAATGGGTATTGAAGAAGAAAAAGAGGGCTGTCATTGTCTGACAGGGGATGGAATATGGCTGGGACAGACTTTTCATTTAAAGCATTAAGGATTGGAGGAAAAGGAACTCAGGATTGGGAGCCCTAAGGCATAGAGTTCTGCCAGCAATCAATCAATTTCCCAAGGGAAGCTCCCCAACTAACAGTTCCATGCTTGCCTTTGATAAAAGTAGGAGAAATAAGAGGAGTTGAGCATTTCCCTTGAGGCCTGGAATGAGTGGACCTCATATACCAATTATATACACATCTCCCTTCTAGCACTGTTTTTGACATGTAGGAGGTGCTTTGAAGTTTATCATGACTGACTTAATGGCTGTGTGTCTCAATCAGTAAAGTTTGCCTAAGTCTTTCAAGTTTGGTGAGGAAGAGCTAAAGAAACCAATCCTGGAGTTCCCAGCTGAGGGCCAGCTAGTCTAGGGGAATCTCTGGTTTAGGGCCATAGATGAGCTAGACCAGTCAGCCAGCATATATCACTGTGATGCTGGATGTAGTAGGATTTCAAATACAGACGATATTCAGCCAGCCCACTCTCTTCAGGGTCTATGCTTTCCAAAGTGCTTTCTAGCAACTTAATCTCTTGTGTAGCTCACCTATAGAGTTAGATATCTGAATCAAAATCCCTAGGATTACTGGGATTTAATGTTATATTGCTAATGAATAAGTCTACATCGTTTTATGCACCACTCTCTTGTGAATTGGGTTAGCATGAATCATAAGTCTGATTACCTCCAGAACATAAAAAATGACTGACCATCTGACAAAGGATGAATGAATTGATTGACCCAGTTGTGAAGCTGAAAGCCAGGCACTCACTTCATCTTTGGGATTCCACTGTGATGTCTCTTGACAATCATGCCATTGACCTTGTCCCAGTGACACATTGGTCTTGTCCTGGTCCTGATTTCAAATAGCAGACTAGTCTCTTAATATGCTTGCTTCCATTGTTCAGCCTTTGGGCAACTGTTTTGTAAAGTTCTCAAATTAGTAGGGGGATACACCTTTATTTTGCCCTGCTTTTCTTTTGTTCCTGGTAGGTAACGAAAACCTTGGTGATATCTTGGCCAGATGCCATAACTTCTTAGTTATTCTTAGCTTTTGGAAAATTCTCATCTCAACATTGAGACTCAGCCCTGCCATGTTTTAAAACTTTACTCTCAAACACAATTCACATTGCTTTATCTCTTCCTTTCCTCCTCCTTACCTCAGCTTAGACTCAGCTGCCCTGAAGTCTAGTCCCATGGAGTTGGAGAGGAGAAGGTGCAGTGGTCAATATCCTCTTTATCCTTGCTATTCTTCTCCCTCGTTCACATGCTGATACTTTGGGGGTACTGGGAAAGGGAGAGTTAGAACAAGAAATGACAATAAGTGTCTCCTTACTTGAGCAAGTGGGAGTTCTTTCCTTATTTGCTGAATTTAGTTTACTGGCTAGTATTAGATGGCAAACAATAAATTGGTTACCTCATGGGGGGACATGTAAAGATTCATGGTGGGGTCTGTGTTAGGACCCACCCTACTGTGTTGTGTGCTGTTCTCGAACGCATGACACCTAATACTGGACTCATCTCTTTTACTACATGCTAAATTCCCCTAATGGTGTTCCATACTGGACCTTTTATTACCTGCATCCCCTTTAGCTGACCCTTCTGGGAGGGGTTCATATTCAAATAGCTTCTCCAGTGGCCACTTAATTCTTGTGAAACCCACATAAAGTTGGTACTGCAATGGGCAAAACTGTATTCTATACCACTGCTATTCATCCTCCTAGTTGTACCATTCCTCAAGGGTTCTATTTTCTATGTCCAGAGAGCACAGATCAATAAGTCCATGACTATATAGTTATCCATCCAGGGAAAAAGCTGTAGTCACGTAATTAATTTTATAAGTAATTCTTGGGGCATTCCATTCTTAGGCTTAGGAGAATGGAAGATGCCCTTTCATTGAATCCATTGGTGCTTCAATTTTCCTGTTCCACAGGGGCTGTTGGTACTTGTATCTTTATAATTTTGTGCCTTTTGTCTTCTTATTTGAGTCTTAGCTCAAGACTCAAGGAAAATCTCTCCTTAAATATGATTATGTTGTATTTGATACTTTCAGCTTTCTCTTGCAGGTATATCCCCCTTGCCATTTCTGACAAGGAAATCTTAGTGGGGGTGCCAACCCAGCTGTTCTGTGACAATGTAAGATAACTTTATTGCTAGAAAGAGTTGGACTCTATAGGATAAATAGTTACTGAAGAACTGGAACATGTTATCAGGGAAAAAATTCAAAGTATCCTTTTGTTCATTGATGTATTCTACAAATATATGCTCAAAACCTATCATGCACAATGCATTAAGACTAAAAAGTAAAAAAGGTAATCATCTAGTTTGGGAGACAATTTAGGTGTCTATGGGTCACAGGGCAGGGAGGAGTCCACTATTCTGGAAAGGAAAGTTTCCTTCCCAGAAGTCCATGTGTGAAACCCATGCTGAACCTCAAAAGAAGAGAGGAGCTTAGAGTCAAAATCTTAGGTGGTACAAATATTTTAGAGATTTGAAAAAGAAATAATTCCAGTAGACAGAAAGAGAAAACAAAGTAGAAGTGATAGCTGTACGAATAAGACTGTACCATGTTACAAAAGTCAAAGAAGAATCAGAAGATGAGTTAATAAAATCATGTGCTGTAGAAAGGCCAAAGTTAAGAAATGAAAAAACAACAAACCGAAAAGACTGAGGATTGCATTTAGCAAACTATAGGTAACCTTCAAAGGAGCGGTTTCGAATTAAAGCAGAAAGGAAGATGCCAAGTTGCAAAGAATTAAGGTGAAGTGAGTGTACAGAGAGAAAAAGAGAACACTCCTTTAAGAAAGTTGGCAGGACAAAGTTTTTTTTTTCCCTTAAGCAATGAGGAAGCTGACCATGTTTGAAAGCAGAGATGGAAGGCCAAGTGGAGACAAAGAGAACAAAGATAGAATTGAAGGATTATGGTTCAAAAAGTGTCAGGGCAGCACAAGATTCAATAAGCTAGTCATCTTAAGAGGTAACTATTCGAGATACAAAAAGAAGATAAAACCAGCCATTGCTATTCAGTAGATATCATTTTTCTTGCCCTGAAAGTTTGAACTGATATAAAATAATGCTTAAACTTCTGAAAATGTAAATGGTATTGGCCATTTATTGTAAATTTGTTTTGGCAAATTCTCCCTTGTTCTTATGCATTTAAATTAATACTTATTTAAAATTTGAGTGGATTATTAATGAGGAACAATACACCCAGAGAAGGGACCCTGGCTCTGAAGACCAGTTCAATGTGAAGGGTGGAGAGAGGCTATAGAAACACCCATTCATCCCTGAGCTTGCTATAACACCATCATATTTTCTCTGGCTCAGAAGTTTCCAATTTCAAGATGGGTGAAGAGATGTAAGTGTTCGCCTGGGCACCAAATGACTTCCAGAGATAATTGTATGACAGAATTTTCTCATTTTCAAACAGATATGATGGAGCTTTCAGAAGGTTGCACTTAACAGAGCTCAATTAAAACAAGCAGGACTGAAAAACACGTCCAAGGTAGCCCCTTCCACATAAAAAATTGCGGGGAGAAAGAAATGAGACTATATGCTTCTACCAATAATGACAAAGCAGACATATCTTTGCACTACCCCCTCTACTCCATGATGTATTCTGCCGTTTTGAGGGCAAGAAGCATGAGAAAAGACAAATGTGTAATTACTTCTTGACCCACTCTTCCTAGTTTTCCATTTTCATGAGATGCCACAATTCATTATTTGCATTGATATGTACAGAAGGATGGGGACGCTTAGTTGATATTCATTTATTCAGCAGTCTGTAATCTATATTTAATGGAGTACCAGACTGTGGCATAATAAACCGTTTAGAAAGAGAGCTGCTACGTACACAGGGGTTATTGCTTGCATAACCTGTACTTATTTTTCATTACAAAACTAAAAGAGCAAAGCATAATTCATATAAGCAAATGAAGTTAACATTTAATGGCTTGAAATATGATAGAATGAGCTTGTACTATGTCAGGCACTGAGTGGCTGTAAAATAAAGGCAAGGAGTCTCCCCCAAATTGCTAAATAAAAAGCCATTTTTTAGTGCACTGTGAAATAGGGATGCCAAAACAAGCAATGGGATTCCACTTTGTCAGGTGCTAATAGGCCCTTAATTGGTCTGACTTGTGGCTTGGGGGCTGGTCAGCCCTCAGAGGAAGCAGCAGGGTTCATGTTTGGGACCTGGGAAGGTGTTACTACCTGTTACTTTGGGCTTAGTCCTCAGCACCCCTGGTGCAAGCACAGAGCCAGGCGTGGAGACCAAAGCCATAAAAAGTCAGTGGTGAGCACAATGGAAAGCTCTGCTGGCCTTGACATGGTAACATCCTCAGATACCAACGCCATGGTTCCTAAAGTCTGTCCTGTGGAGCAGTGCAAGTCTGCCATAAACTCTTATGATTCTAAAGCAATATTAAAACCTAAGTACAACATTATGAGCTTTACAAGTAG
Source organism: Myrmecophaga tridactyla (assembly GCA_004026745.1). Taxonomy (NCBI): domain Eukaryota; kingdom Metazoa; phylum Chordata; class Mammalia; order Pilosa; family Myrmecophagidae; genus Myrmecophaga; species Myrmecophaga tridactyla. The sequence goes on from PVIY010007089.1 coordinate 66,586, forward strand.
CTACATTTATTCACTGTAATGACTTTCCATTTTTCTGCATTTATCTTCTAAATTTGTTGGGTTCAACTTCCATTTCTATTATGAAGTGAGGTTGCTAATGTAGGAGGCAGGCCTTCCCCTCTTTCTAGTTCAGCTGTACTCTCTGTGGAAAATCCCCAAACCCCCTCTCCTGACCTTCAGGAATGGGTAAAACTGCAAGCAAGCTAGATAAGACACATTCCTGGGATAGAAACCCCCTCCCCTAGCCTTCAGGAACTGGTGAAGCTGCAAGTAGGCAAAATAAGACATTCTGGGGTGGGGACCCCTCCCTTAATGGGTCAGCTTTGGGCCATTCTCAACTTAAATCAGCCAATTGTTTGCCTTGTCTTTAACATGTCAAAGAATCTATAAAAGCTAAAGTTGCCTTTTGTTCAGGGCTCAGACTTTCAGAGGCTACTGCCTGAGCCCTATGGCCATAGCAAATAAAACCTGCTTCCCGAAACTATGGATCCTTAGTCTCAGCCTGTTCTAACTTCGTGAAACATTCCTGGAGGCCTGCGGCCTCGTTCCTGGTTTTCACGCTACACTAATAGATGATACATTTGTTTTTTTTTAATATTTATTATATGGCCAAGTCACAAAATTGGCTACCCAATATCAACTCTCAGGGAATACAAAAGTTGGGAAGTCATGGTTTTGGAGTTCTGATTGTCAAGGGATGATACAGATCAGTTCCTCTAGGAGAAGCCACCTTGATATCCACAAAAATTATTAAGCATTGTATTTTCTTGAACCTTATGCCCAAATTCATTTATGGTGTGCCTTTTTTTCTGTCATCCATTATCATGGGTTCTCCATTTGGCAGATTTTGGCTGATAGGAAAATATTTTTATATCTTATATGCTTTCTGGCATGCTAGCAATTTCCTTTGATATGGCAGAGCAAAAAAAAAATGTGTTATTGCACAGACATGATAGCCACTTTTGGGAGAATGGGAACAATACAAAATAAAATTTTAGTTTATTTCTGTACTCGAGTGTCTTTTTTTGTACTGTGGGCAAGGTATAAGGAACAAGTGTTGATTATGAAGTGAGTTTGCGAATATGTTAGGCATGTGCCATTTTGGACACCCAAAACAGTTAAAATGCCCACTGTTGAACCTGCTCTAGGACTATCAGTAATGCTTGAAAATAAGATTTTGAATGCCTTCCTTTATTTTCAAACCATATCGTTAGGTTTTATTTTTATTTTTTCCTTATATGTGACCACAATCATGCTCCTGTTTGAATATGAGGGGTGAATAATTTATGGTAGCCTTGAGCAAAAAGGGAGAGGGGGTGATACAAGGTCACCTGCATGACTCCTTACAAAGAAGACACAAGATTCAACATGAAAACAGCTGAGTAAGAACCAAAGGTAGCAGAGTCTGACCCATAAGAGGCCAGGCCAACAAATGAACAAGCATTTGCAAATTAAACACAGGTGTCAGAAAGGATGGATGGGTACCTGACCACATTATGTCTAAGTGCCTTGGTCTCCACTCTACTGTGCTTTCTAAGATATAGAAGTCTCACTCCTAAATAGAATGCATTTCTTAAAGAGCTGGTGGGGATATTAGCACCTTGTATGGGACTAGGGTAGGTTAGGAGTGTTTTGAAAGCTCTCAGAAGAAAGCGTATAGGATGGGAAATGTCTTTTATGAACTTTGAAAGTTGATCAGCCCAAGTCATAGCTCCTTTTACACTTCCAGCCACGTTGTAAATGTAAATCAACCAAATTTAGTCTAGAAGAGAGTCATCAGGAAGCTGACCATTATTTTCATCATCACCATCGCCTTTGCCAATGGCATCATCAATACAATAAATACTTATTGAGTTGTTATTATGGACCAGGCACTATGCTAAATGCCTTACAATTATTTAATATTCACACCAACCTTACTGGGTATCTTTCATTATTTGTTATCTTTATCCAGAGAAATAAGTTGAGATAAAGACAGTTTAAACCACTTATCCAAGGTTACCCAGAAAATAGTAAAAAAGTCAGATTGGAACCCAGGTTTGTTTGCCATTGATTTTTTTTTTAAGAGCTTATCCTGGTATGAATTGCCACAAACTTACTTCTCTTTTCTCCCATTGAAAATAGACTACAATAGTTTCTGGCACATGAACAACTCTTAGTATATTACCCTTAAATATATATGATATATATATATCATCACCCTTTTCCTCTCCTCCCAGGGCAAATACCCTCACATGGTCATCTGCTTTTGGGTGCCTTCGTCTATTCCTAACTCTTTTGTGAAAAGTGGTCTTAATTAGCCTGATACAGATTCAGTTTCTCATAGTTTCAACAGATCAATTATCTTTTGATAACTTTAAGCAAAGCAGCAGGTACTTGTTTACTTAAAAATTTTGGAGTGGAAGCAAACCTAAGTTTTACAATTTTTGAGATAAAAACAGGTTAACCAACTTGCCTCAGTCTCTGAGCTGGCTGGTAGGAAAGCATGTGTTATATGTCAGACTTCCTAACTTTAAGTCATTTTCTGACATTGTCAAAGGGAAGTGTATTATTCACCAGAAATCTTCAGTGTGGACTTTCTATAGGAAAGGAACAACTTCTTTAGGTTGTATATCGTACCAAAAGTAAACCAAGTCCTTGCCGCACTATGTGTGGAAAGGAGGAAAAGTGTTCAAAAAATTAAATAAACTTCCCCCATATCAGATTCTCAATGTAAGATCCTTTGAACTATATCCCTTTGCCTTGCCTTGATTTTCCAGAATAATGCTTCCTCTAAGTTCTAATCTTCACTGGAAATGTTATACACTCCCTAAATGCACAGCAAGTTCAAACCCCATTTCTATAACCCTGTTAGCATGAGGTTTAACTTGGGCAATTTCTATTATTAAAAATGGAGACAGTATAATGTATAACATGTTCTCCACCTACTCTGTTAGCAAATTAGTGAGCACATGTCACCCACAAACAGGGCAGTTAATGATTTTCTTTGAGTTGAAATAGAAGTTGATCACTGGAAAATGGAAGCAATGCTCTTTTTACTCCCTGCTCAGGGTGTGATACAGGATTGACTGAGGACTCTATTTAAAATTCCATAGTGCAATTATTACAAACACTGGGCAAAGCAGATCCTCAAACCTAGAAAATGAGAAATTCAGAAAGTAATGACTAAATCGATAGTATCTATAACCTGAAATGGAGAGAAAGTCGCATCTGTAGTACTGGTAGTTATTCATGATACACAGAGACTTACTTAATGCTCAGATATAGATAAGATCACAGGCATTCATAAACTGAATTGGTGTAGAAATATAGCAGAATGAAGGAGAGAAAAAAGATACTTAATTCTTTACTTGAGTAAAGGCATTTGACATAATTCCCAATCCTGTAATTAGAGACATTCTTGATTTGGGAAAGCAGTATAAATAGGAGATCTTTTAGGTTAAAAAAAAATCTCTTCTAGAACATTCTAGGTTGAAACTAGAGAAGAACTTTTGTTTTTCTGGAAACTGGCTTAGGAACTGGGCAGGGTAAGTGGAACTACAGGTATGAGTATCTGCAAGAGGAGGAGGACAGAGGCAGGATGAGAAATGAAAGTTTGCAGGTGAATATGATTGATGCTTGCAAATTCATCTCTTGGGAACAAGGCAAGAAAATGGACCACTTGCCAACTTCAGTTTGTTAATTAACACTTAGCAAATTGTGGTGCAGGACACGTCCTAAGATTTGTGAAGAAGAAATTAGGAAGAGATAAAATAACCACTTGTGATAAATAAAAGATATGATATATTTATTACTAGAATATGGAAAGCATTTATCCCAAACCTCTTAGCTTAGTTAAGACAGGATGAGTTATTTGTGGACCACCCCCTCTCTAGTATTAGAGTTCACTTAATCTGTGGAAACCTAATTAAGAAGCTCTGTAGATATGGAAGGGAACAAGAGACCTCTAGAAACCAGCGTGGTACCATGGCGACCTTTAAACAGCTGGAAATATGGTGAGTAGCTTTACCTGAGCTGACAGTTCTGTGAGCTCTCTGCTTCTTTTTATTCCAGCTGTGGTGCTTTAGGTTTGTTCCACTGTAGGAAGACATGTGGCTTCACTCTCGGCAGCCACTGTGGCTAAGTAGATAATACACTGTGCAAAATGGCAGAGTTCAGGGGAGAAGAGCAACCATAAGCAGGGCTTTTCAGTGTTTGGTGTGTTTACTTTTCTTTGCAGCTAAGGCAGCAGTGCTTCCTAATACAAGGGATTTTGAAGACTGGACTTTTGAGGGAGACATTGACAAAAATAGTTATAATGGGTGTAATGGGGTTGGTGTGGCTAGGTCTTTGAAAGTGGGGCTCCCTTTTGGAGAAAGCTTAGTGGCCTGTCTTGGGAGGGTGTCTGGAAGGTCTGGGGGTGTCTTAGTAACCCAGATATGCATCATACGGCTCCTCAGAGCCTGTGAGCTTGTAAATGACTGTCCTTGGGGTTCTGTGCTGACGATGACTGCCTAGTGAGCCAGGGTCAGCTCAAAATGTGAACCGAAGTTTTAGCCTGCATTTTATAAACACATAAATAAATGTATCTATATCAATGTATTTGATCACACACTGACATGGTTTAATTTTTTGCAAAAACAATGATATTTTCCCTAAATCCCACTCAGGGTTGGTTACTAGGAGAAGGATCTGCATCATTGTGCATCTAATCAACCAACTATTCAAACTGCGGAAGAGTGACCACAAGTAAAATGGGGAAACCGGCTGCTGGAGGTAGACGGTAGCTGTTGACAATCTGAGAGAAGAGAGGTGTAAATAAATAAGAGAAGCAAGGACTTCAAAGGCAAAGTCCTCCACAGGTCATTCAGTGAAGGGACAAATAATCATATCGATGAACTGAGCCCTTTTCCTTAGAGTACAGTTCAAAATGGCCCTGAGCCACCAAAAAATAAGTAATCAGATATTCAGGAGGCTTGCATTAAAAACTCAGAAAGTATAACGATTTTAAGAAAAAAATTACAACTCATTATTGCTAGCTGTTGAAGCAGAAAAACATGAGTTATCCTTGTTTTTTTTTTTTTTTCCCTTGCCCAGCCTATATGCAACCCACCTGCAAATCCTGTAGGTTCTGCCTTCTAAATCTATTCAGTTGCTATTTCATCTCTCTTTCTCTGCTCTTATCACTCCAAATAAAATGGCAACTCCTTTCTGCCTAGCATTCTTTATTTGCCTTGCGTTGTTTTATTCCACCTCCCAATACACACAGTTTAATACTCAGTTGCTTGGGAACTGAATTTAGGGGAAATCTACATTTTAAACAGTGCCACCTTAATGAGTTGAGACTATAATTGGAGAATAGATAAGTGCTATAGGCTTACAATTCCTGAGGCTTAGATTCTGGCCATCACCCTGACTTTGAGTCACTCTGTAATTTTAGGAAAACCATTAGGCCTTTATCACGCTCAACATTTTCCCAGCACCCATGCTGATCTAGGCCACCAACTCCTCTCACCTGGGCCACTGAAAAGGTTTCTCATCTTGACTGTCAGCATCCAAGTTTGCCCCACTAAATGAGTGACTGAAAATATATCCTAGGATGTCAGTCATAAATTAAACCTATCCTTGGCAAATTGAGACAGATGGATACCCTACCTTCAGTCTATTCTTCTCCCAGCAGGCAGAATGGAAATGTAAATAGGATCTCATCATTCTTCTTAGAATCTCCCCCACCCCATGGCTTCCCATTCCATCAAGAATACATGGTAAACTCCATGGTGGTTCAGTGGTAGAATGCTCCCCTGCCACATTTGAGACCCATGTTGGAGTCCCAACCCAGACCCAAAAACAAAGAATACATTGCAAACTCCATATTAAGAGTTCGCAAGGCCTGACAATGTTGGCCCCAGATCCTTGTCACACATTACCTCATGGCTTTGCTGTGTGCTCCCTGCCCCTGGCCCTTGATCTTGGAACATCTTGGATATCCCAAGATCTGTCCCTTTCAGAGGCCTCTCACTGCAGGTAACCTTCATTCTATCTTTAGTGGCTGATTTCTCAACCTTCAACTCTGTGCTTTTGTGTAACCTCCTCAAATAAAGCATTTACAGGCATTTTATCAAAAAATAACTCTCCCATTAACCTGGCCAATTGCCCTCAATTGAATTTCTATATAATTGTTTATCATTTTATTGATCGATTTACTCTTCCTTCTACAATATAAGCCCTGTGAGAGCAAGAACCTTGTTGTATCTTTAGCACTTGGATCAGTGTTTGGCATATTTGTTAAAAAATGAATACATGTTTAAACAGGTTCAATTAATGATTACTATACTAAACAAAAAAGATAAAAATGTGAAACATGTGAAATTTTTTTGAAAAATAGGAAATGATGCATACACATATTACAAATGAGAGAGAGTCTTTTACATTTTTCTACCATGTTCTACCATCAACAAGTTCTACTTCTATGCTGACTTGAAGTCATGATGTATGCCAAAAAATGCCATATTCTTTTAATCCGTAGCTGTGGGGGCAGATCTGTCATTGGTGTAGGACCTTTTGGTTAGGTTGTGTCAATTGGCATATGATCCATCCCATTTAAGATAGGTCTTACTCCTTTACTGGAGTCCTTTATGAGAGGATAAAGGACACAGAAAAAGCCAGAGAGCTCAGAGAGAAACATCTAGAGAAGTTTGGAGAGAAATTAGAGAAAATGCTTCTGGAGGAACTGAGAGAGAAAAGTGTCAGGGATACTAAGAGAGGACACACAAAAGCTCAGAGAGTTGGCCACTGGAACCAGGAGTGGAAAGCACTAAAACCTAGGAGAGAAGAACAAGCAGATGCCAGCCATGTGCCTTCCCATGTGACAGAGGTGTCCTGGATTCCTACAAACTGTTTTCAGAGTCCAGATATCATCCTGCTGATGTCTTGATTGGGACATTTTCATGCCAAAGAACTGTAAATTTCAAGTTAATAAACACCCCTTGTAAAAGCCAATCTATTTCTGGTATATTACATTCTGGCAGCTTTAGCAAACTGAAACAACTGCCCATCTGGATGACAAAATGCAGTAGTTAAAGAGTTAAATATGGCTGGTGAGAAAGAGAAGTAGGCAAGCACCAGAGATGTGTATTCAGATGTCTGTCCTTTGGTGGAGGCAGCCGCTACATCATATCTAGTATGAGTTATACATATGCAGAAAACTGTATTCCTCCTATCATTACACTTATATACACCATCATTTTCCTTCCAGAAATCCTAGGCTGCCTAGCCCGAAGGGATTCAATAAAACTGCGAGGGAGCACTAGAAGTGAATCATTCTGGTTTGACATTTCCAGTTCTGCTGTGACCGCCAGACCAAAATATAGTCTGCGGGCCTCTTTTTCATTAGCATGAAACTGCAAGGGCTTAAAACAGTTTATCCATTGTATTAATCTCCAACCTGTCTTTCACACAGGGCAGATAGGCTCCCTGCATTTGTCTTCTTATTCTGAAACACTCTTATTTTTATGTGTACGCATTCTGGGTAATGAATAATGATCTTTCGTGTTTTGAGAATGCCATTCTCTAAAATAGCTCCTAGCATTTTGTAAATGTTAACTCATTAGATCTCATAGAGTCCAGAGCCATCTATCACACCAAGGTAGGTCAAAAGCATCATATTTCTCATTTTACAGATGAAGGAATTTTAGGGACTTCAGCCCAAGGTCACCTGCAGTTAACAGCCAAACAGGAGAGGACAAGGCACAGAAATATTTTCAGGGAATCAGACAAACCTAATCCAAGCCACTGGCTGAGTGAAGCAGATCCTCAGGGTCCTAGAAAAGAGATCTGTGAGATCCAAGTGAGGTTGCAGGTATGAGACTAGTCATATGGGTGGCCCCTACTCACTTGATCCTGGTAGCTGAACATGAATATCAAAGAAAACCTCCAGTTCTATTATATCTGATGCAATTCAACTCAGTTCAGCTCAACCTTCTGTTGAAGGCACTTCCTTGAGGTTTTTACAGATCACAGAGTTCCTGTTTTCAAAGTGTTTACCATTTCCAGAAGAAGTGGACCCACTAAAGGAAACCGTGAGCTTCTATCTAGGACCCATTGGTCCAGCCCTTAGACTTTTATGGCTTTTTTTAAATGAAGAAATGGCCCAAGCATTAACAAAATGCATTGAGTTGCTTTGCCATTTTCCCAACCTCATTTCCTTTTATCCTAGCCATCACAGCCTTGGGCCTGCACTTCACAAAGAGTTAACACTTTAACCCTTGCTTCAGTCTCTGCTTTCTAGGAAATATAGTCTAAGTGACTAGCTAAGGGGGGAATATCCAAGAACAATGAGAGATACTTTCTCCTGCCTTCTCCTAAAGCAAAAGGGTGCTACAGACACTGAAAAAGTTAGGCAGAACACAAAAGAACTTAAAAGTGTATTCTACATTGGCTCTACCAGGCAAGCTTCCCTACCAATGAAGAAGGCAGTTTGAATTTTACATTTCCCAATGCACTGAAAGTAGGAGGGGAAGAAAAGATGCACGAGCTGGGGGTCATGTGTTCCCCACTGTTTCTACTCCATGCCATATGTTTGCTATCAAGATTAGTTTAAGTATCAAAAATATAATAGAGCAGGAAACATAGTAGAAGCTCTATTAGTTATGTAACATTTAGATACAATATACAAGTCACCGAATATTTATTTTGAGACAATGTCAGGATCACATTTTTCCCCTTAAGATGTAAACTACAAGCAAACACAATGTCTGTCACTTGAGTGGCAGAACAAACAAAAAGGCTGCAGAACTTTTGTTTCTGACTCTGAGCACATTGGAAAATGGCAACAATTTTGCCTCTTTGTCCTCCCAATCCCCAATTCCCTCTTTGTCTACTTATTACCAACAAAAGAGAGATGATTTATAAGGGGAGTGAGAAATGAAGTTTTGGTATCTGGAAAATCAACCTCTATTCCCTCTTTGCCTCTTACCATTAATTTGGCCTGATTTTTACTTCAAGAGAAAGCTGAACAAATTGAGTCTATCTTCACAATGGCAAGACACCTAATGAAATGAGTTGGAATTTAAAACATATCAGGCTTTTGGCTAGAAACCATGAGTCAATATTCAAGCAACCAGCCTTTATCAATCTAATTCTCTCCATTTAACAGTCTCATAGAATTCCATTAAATAGATATGTGATTCTCCTACCCTCATAATTTTGGTTCACTTCCAATTTTCTGTTATTGCAAGTAGTTTTATAACCAACATCTTTCCTGATATCTTTATATGAGTTCCTAAATGTATTGTGAGAGAGAAGCAGAATTTTTGGCTTTTTAGAAAAATCAGTAGAAATCGCCAATTCACTGTCTAATTAAAAATGTATAAAATACCTGTTTTCCCACAGCACTGTCAAATGTGACTTTCTTTTTTTTAAAAAGATTTAGTCTTTTCCAAGCTGATAGAATAAAGGGATAATTCTCTTACATCTTCCCAGGCTTCAGTGTCACTAGCACGGGAGTTTTCTAAAGGAATAACATGGAGTTTCCTAGGGCCCTACTCCTGGCCTGAGAGGGAGAGTGTTGAGCAGGCAGAACTCAAGGACACTAAGTCTGCTCATATTTGTTTGGATGACAAAGTGGGCTTCCAGATATGACTCTAAATTAACACCAAAACTCTTCAGCTATTGAATATTTGGAAAACAAATAAACACTGTTCTAAATGCTTATAGAATCTCTCCCCTCTGGTGTCAGGGTTCGACCAGAGAAGAAAACCCAGTAGCCTCTGTATAAGGAATTGGTTTACATGACTGTGGGAGAAAACCAAGAATTTGAGAATCCATTGGGCAGGCTGTCAGGAAGGGCAAGCTGGAACTCCCAGGCATGACCTGACACTGTTATCCGCAGGTAAAATTTCTTGTTCTTCAGGGAAGCCTCAGCTCTGCAATTAAGGCCTTTTAGCTGATTAAATCAAGCTCACCCAAATTTTCTAGGATAATCTTCCTTACTTAACATTGACTGATTATGGATTTGAACCTCATATATGTCACAGAAACACCCTGGTTAGTGTTTGATTAAATAACTGGGGACTATACCCTAGGTAAATTGGCACAAAACTGACCACAAAACACCACCCTGTTTCATTTTTGCATTTATCTATTTAAGAGAAGAAAAATATTAACAAGTCTCACTTTGTAATTGAGTTTATTTACCATGCTGAGCTGTTAAATAATAGCTCAGCTAGAATGCCTAGATTTCCATTAATTTATCTTCACCAATAAGCCCTTTCATCTTTATCTTCACCAATAAGGCCTTTTATTTCTTTTCATTGTTTCTGCATATGTCCTGCTGATTCAAATTGTACCTTTAAGGTTGAACTTCTTTCCTATGAGGTATGGAGGCCCACTACAAGGTGCACCCTCTTGAGGAAAGTAATATATGATAGTGTGATCATTATTTTACATCCTTCTTAATGAAGATAGGATGCTGAGATAGTAGGAAGACTGCCTATGGGTGAGAATTAACTAAGATAAATGCAGAAATTGAAAATCTCTAGTGTTAGTGTCATATTAGATTAAGAGGTAAAAGTATTACATTTACTAAGCATCCTTGAATCTCGCATTTGATGTGATTCCCTAAAAAATAAAACTCAAAAGGCTTCTAGGGCCCCTTGCCTTTGGATTTCTATGTCTACTGGACTCAGACCCAGGCAAATTCCAATCCCTTTTCCTCTGGGTTTCTATAAAGGTCCAAGGTCACAAGAATATATCTTATCACATGCATTTTACTTTCCTGGTGTATCTGGGAACTCTCATCTCACAAGGCACCAGTGTTTGTGTCGTGGGTTTAGCTTTAGGTGTGAACTTGGAGTTAGGGTCGTTGGAGCAACCTTAACTTACTGGCTACGACCTAAGGAGCTTGCTCAAGCCTCCTGAATCTGAATTTGAAGGACACCCATACGAATCTTGACTTCAAAGCTTATTCTGTTTTGACTCTTTTACCGTCTAGGTACCTCGATTTCATCAGCTTTAAACCAGATCATTTTTCTACCTTAACAACAATTCAGGGCATCATGAGGGTTAAATTAAGACTATCTTATATAATTTTACAAACATAAGTGATAGGGATTAAAGTTGGAATTTTGTTAACAGAATCATATCATTCAACCCTCTTCTTCTCTGAGGTTCTCAATCAAAAAAAAGTACAGAAAGCAGAAACAATAACAGTGGAAAAAGAAGACAAAACAAAACACTACCACCTTATCCATAGCTGAGAAGCTCACCTTGGGAAGCTCTGGTTAAAGTCTATTTGGAGATAAAGACATAGGCCAAGAGAGCTAGGAGGGGCTACATATTTGCTGCTACTCCCCCAATCTAAATTTCAGGAAAACAAAGTGTGGAAAACATGGGACATGGATAGGGATCAAGAGGAAGCCTGAGCTGACCACTAGGCAAAGTAGAAAAGAAGAGCACCTGCTGCTCTGAAGATCCAGGCCTGAGTTGATTACCCCTGAAGGCAGGAATTGCAGGAACAATTTAATAAATGAACACAGGAAACTGAATCAGAGAAGTAGCAGCCAAGGTCCCTGTCCTTAAATTCCAGAGTCTGCCCATGAGCCAAACATTGCCCAGGAGATATAAGGCATATGTTATATTATGGGTGTCATGGTTTGCAACTGTATGTATCCCAGGAAAGGCATGTTCTTAAATCTAATCCATTCTTATGGGTGTGAACCCATTGTGGGTAGAATTTTTGGTGAGGCTACTTCAGTTAAGGCGTTAGGGTCTTCATCCTATTACTGAAGCTCTTTTTAAGGGAATGAGAGAGAAAGCCATGGAAGGAAGAAGATGAAATTAAGGAAACATGGAAGAGAAGGGAGAGATCTGCACATGCTACCATGTGCCTTTCCATGTGCCAGAGGAGCCAAGGATCACTGGCAGCTGGTCTTTGGAAAGAAAGCATTGCCTGTTGTTGCCTTGATTTGGAAATTTTCCTGGCCTCAAACTCATGAGCAAATAAATTCATTGTTTAAGCCAATTCACTGCACGGTATTTGCTTAAGCAGCCTAGGAAGCTAACACAGTGGAGTATGAACATCTCTCCTCATGGGGTGGGAAGGTAGCAAAGGGGCAAAGGTAAAATGAAAAAGTCCTCACAATACTCCTTCATGCAGGGAGGAGGGGAGATGCTCCCCATTCTTACAGACAGAGGAGGAGAAATGGATAAAAATGTAAAAAAAGTCCATGCAACTTTTCCCATAAAGAGGAAACTGCTATGATTTTTCTAAAGAAGTTGGTATTTAAACTCAGATTGCATGCTTTCTAAGTAGCTTTCGTGTCTTCTACTTTTTCCTTAGGATTTTTCTTTCTAGAAAGCTCTTCAAATTCATAACTGTTGAAAAGGATCTAGACCTTTCTAGGTGACCATTAATGAAAAATTAAATAAAATTTGAATGAAGGAAAAACAAAATTGAGTCACATAATAAAGAGAACACATTTTAGCTTCAGGTTAGGTTCTGCTTGAATGAAGGGTTCAACTAACACAAACAAGGTTTCATTACTCTGCCTCCTGCTTTCTCACCTTCATCCTAGGTTCCGTGTGTTGTTGGCTTTAGGCAACTCCAGATTCACATTTTCCTTTCTATTTTACTTCCAGTTGGGAGGTGGGGAGTGGATAAATAGAGAATTCTCCTGTACAACATCTGGGATTTACTCTGGCTGGAATGACTTGGGATATATCACACTCCTGAACCAATCATTATTGCAGAGGTCCTTCCACAAAGAAAATCGAAGAAATTGCTGCTGGGAGAAAAGAAGACTAAAGGCTGGGGACTATTAAAGATATTTTACATTAAAGATATAGAAGAATTTTATGGGAAGGGGATACTTCTGTGTTTGGAAGTTATGTGGAGGGAAAATCAGGCATATCAGTGTATTGAAGGGAATGAAATCCACTAAATCAAGACAAAGGGAATGAAATCCACTAAATCAAGACAGAAAAACAGCAGACACATAGAATGGGAAGAGAACCTCCCCCTGGGAAAAGAGTTTCTGAGAGAACAGTAGTCAATTTTAATAGTATTTGTGTGTTCCTACAGTCAGCTTCCTTGGTGGCAATAATTAGAATCTCTCCTGTGTATTTCCTTTTACTTTGTTCTTAAAGAGTTCAGTAAAAGTTTATGTATGTATTTAGATATATGTGTGTGTAAATTTATGTGTATATATGTGTGTGCATGGTGTGTGTGTATATACGTATACATATATACACACACACACACACACATATATATATATATATATATATATATATATATATATATATCAGTCCATAGGACCATTTATATTGGGGGTGAATCTTTCAACCATTCAGCTTCTCTTTGGGCAACCCAGGTTATTAGAAGTTATATGATACAATGATCAAAACTCTGCATCTAAATTTCAACCCTCTCCCCAATAAGGGAACTTTAGATGCCTGAAAGCAGTATTCCTGTGGCTGTTTGGAAATCTGATTTATGTTATTCCATTGCCCCCATCTTTTTTAGTGTTGGTGCATGGTCATAAGGGAGTAAATAATCTTAGCGAGGAATCAAGAACCAGATGATTGCATTTACAACCACAGGGTTGAGAGAAATCAACCATGGTGTCACGCTGGGCAGTAGCATTGAAGAACATCAACAAGGATTGCCAGTGCAGTCACTGGAAATACAGAAATATGTCACATTCTGAGGAGGAGGAAAAGGTCCACATAACACAGAGAATGTGCAAGAAAAGTATTTGTGCTTTTCAGAATGTCTTTGTTTGATTGATCAAAACTTGGTCCTTTGTATTATTTTATTTCATTGTAGTTTTTATAACCAGTTAGATTTTCCTACAGATAGTTTGTTAAAATGCAAATATTCCAAGTCTTTGTTTTTTTTGCCACTATTTCAATCTAAGAAAAATAATAGACAATTTACTACTTTTATCTCATCTAAATGGGATACATATATTCTTTCCATAATGAGAAAAAGCCACTCATTCATTCTTAGGTAATTTGTATATTATTACAAGGTACAGATAGACTTTTTGAAATGGCTGGCAACACCTAGTCATTTTTAACACTAGGAATGGAGGTGCACTGTACTGTATTCTGGAAATAGCCAGAATGAATTCCAATTCATCAGCATGGCATCTCGAAGATCTTGTTGGCAATGGAAGTAGATCACGAATGTGAAGGAGCCCTTCCTCCTAACCCCCACATCATAGAAAATGTCCCAGGTCATGTTTTATGAGGCTTATAAAGGAGCCAGCATTTCTCACTGAGGAATCAACCCCAACTTATGCTTGACCACATGCCAACCCTATACAAGGTATGATTGTCACCATTTCACAGTTAGAAATTTAGGCTTACAGAGGGTAGGTAATTGCTTAAGGTAATGCAGAGTCATGACAAAAGGAAAACCAGATTCAAAAAAGTTCAAATTCTCAGTACAAACTGGAAGTTGGTTAGTATTAGAGTAACCATTGTGTGCCAAATTAATGATAAGAAGCAAATCTTTGAGATGACCACAGGTAGCTTAGAGTATGTACGTGGAAAGGGCTAGGGTGTGTGACTGGGGGAGGTGAGCATGTGGGTTATCTGTAGAAGACTTATCATGTGCTAGCTTGCCTCTGTGTTTTCTGTTTGTTTCTTAAGGAAATGGTCCCTTGAGGGAAGAGTAATCATGCTCTTTCTTAGAAATGAAGGAACTGAGCTTCTATAACTTACATGACTTAACTGATTCTAAGCAATGATTGCAAATGTTGAGTGGAATAACCAGGATTTGGCCCATGGTGTTTCTTTCACCTAAAGAAGAATGTTAAGAAAAGATGAATGAGTTCAAGAGACAAACAACATGCTCACCCAGAACCAATATTTATAGCACATCAGCAAACCCCATCCATCAAAAACTCAAGCTCTTCATTCTGTTAGGCTGAAATAATTGCCACTTTCTTTAACATGTCTATTAAAGTTGGAAAACCATTTGCTTCAACAATTTTGCTCTCACTGTTGATTGATTGAATGATTTATTTATTAATTTCTCAAATCAATGAATGAATACTCTTGTAAATTATGTATCTGATATAGAGATAGATAAGGCAAAAGTCCTGCTACCAAGGAGCTCCTTGTCTCATCAGGAACAGAACATGTTAAACTCAGGTTACAAAGCAATGTGATAAGACTCATCTAGGAGGAAAGCAGAGGTGGGGAGTGTTTGACTGAATAGATTAGCAAAATCTTCATTTTTAAGATATCAGAACTGCATCCTGGAAGATGATGTTCAAAAGACAATAAATAATCAGTTGATCAAAAAACAGTGTTTAAGACCTAATATATGCAAGGAACTATGATAGTGGTAAAGACGAAAAGAAATTTGATAAGTTATAGCTACATGGGCAGTGCGATGGTGGCTCAGTGGCAGAATACTTGTCTGCATCCCGGGGACCAGGGTTCAATTCCTGGTGCCTTCCCATGCAAAAAAAGAAGAATAGCTACATCTATCGATATAGTTCTATTCTTATTTCTCACTTAATACAAAATTTACTAATCTCATTTACAAACAAATATGTTTATGTGAAGACCGTGAAGTTAAATAATTTGTGTGGAACTATAACGCAAGAGAATTAGAATTCAAATGCAGTTCTTTAGGAGTTTTCTGTACCATCTCCCATGAGATCCTTATATTTAAGGTATGTGCACTCCACTTGGAAAGAGAGAACATACAGGCAGAAAAGTAATGCTAATAATATGTGACAGCATATCAAATTAATTATAAACATAAATTATAGCTGGCAAAGGAAGCCATTCCTGACATCGAGAAAGGCATGAAAGTCCCATGAAGAAGCTAAAATTTGATTTAAACTTCAAAAGACAGTGGAAAGAAATACTGTCCCTACTCACACCTTCCTCCAGTGTCTGAATGTCTTATGCATGGAAATTGGAATGCTGTGTTTTACTGTGATCAGCCTTAGGAGTAATAAAGCTTCCTGATTGTGTAGGGGCTGTTGATTCAACTAAAGTGTAGAGACATTCCAAGGGCTGGTCATCCTTGGAAAGGTATATCGTAGGATCATGTACTCATCTCTTTCTTTCTTTTTTTCATTGCTTGGTCACAAACTGCCATAAACACAGACATTCCAATCAGCACACACTTAGTATCTCAGTTTCCCTTGGTCAGGGGTCTGGTGTGGTTTAGCTTGTTCCTCAGCTGAACACCTCACCAGTCATGGAAGCCGTCAAGATGACCATGAGGTGTGGTCTCATCTGAGACACAGGGTCTTCGGCCAAGCTCACCACTCACTGGCAGAATTCACTTCCTTGCAGTTGTAGAACTTAGGCCATTGGGCCTTAGAAGCTGCCCACTCTTTCCTGGCACATGGCCCTCTCCAAAACATGGTAGTCTCCTTCTAAGGCCAGTGGGGGAGCATTTCTGCTGCCTTTTGTCTCTGAGCTCTAGACCACTTTTAAAGAATATGCCTAATTGGGTCACCCTTAACTGATCACACTCCCCGTTGATTAACTGAAAGTCAACTGACTTGATTATGTCTGCAAAATACCTTCACCTTTGCCATATAATACAATGTAATTATGGGAGAGGTATCCAATCTTATTCCATGGTTCTGCCTCATCACTCCAGGAAGGGGATTATAGGGGCCCTGAATCTTGGGGGTCATCTTAAAATTCTGCCTATTATAGATAAGATAAAGGAACTTTAATCATTTAACATGTATTTATTAAGGGTCAACTGCTCCCAGAGATGGGGATATAACAGCATACAAAGCACATTAAGTCCCCAACTTCATAAAGTCCAGAGAAGCCCTGAAGGGAAACTATAACAATCAAATACATAGTATGCCCCATTACATGACACAGCAGTACTTAGGAGAAAAACAAAATAGGATGAGGGGATAGAGGCTGGGGCCCTACTGTTTTAGATGGGTTGGTTAGCAAAAGGATGGCAGATCCAAAAAGAGAGGGAACTTCCCATCTTAGTCCTGCCTTCATGGGTGTAGATTCTAAGAGAATATTGAAAAGTGTTTCCAGGAATTGGAGAAGAGGGTTTTTCATAGGAAGGCAGAAGCTCCCTAAGCAGACATACTGTGAGCAAGTAGTCAGGACATGGCCCTGTAGTTGGGACAACAGGTGGCTCTGTAGGGGACCCTAGGAATTGGGATTCGGCTGTGAACTCCATCATCAGAAATAACAAGTTCTCTAGTTGTAAATTTCCATGAGCCTTGAAGGTGTTTACAGTGGGGAACAGCATGCCTGAAGGCCAGTCTAAAACATGAAGTTCTTAAGGGGGGGGGG